>APFE030720136.1:29132-111454 GCA_000404065.3 Pinus taeda
GAACTGCAGAAAATCCCAAAATCATAAGTGTCCAAAATTTCACCATTTGACCAAAAGACAAAGTATGTTGAACTGTTTGAAAAATTTCAGGATGTTTTTTCATTGAGCAACAAGGACCTAAAGTCTTATGATACATCTGTCATTCAACACACTATACCTCTCAAAGAAAATCAAAAACCTTTCAAGCAGAAACTTAGAAGGATCAACCCTGTGCTCCTCCCTTTAATTGAGAATGAAGTCAAAAGGATGTATGAGGCTGGAATTATTGCACCCATCAGATTCTCAGAATGGGTTTCAAATTTGGTGCCCACTAGAAAGAAAATATGAGAGATTAGGTTGTGTATCGATTTGAGAAATTTGAACAAAATCCCTTTAAAAGACAACTACCCCTTACCCAAAATGGATCACATTCTACAAAGGGTAGTGGGTGCTTCAAGGATCTCACTATTGGATGGATTCTCAGGCTTCAATCAGATCCTAATGCACCCTAATGATCAAGATAAAACTGGTTTTACAAGAACCTTCAAATATGTAAAAATTCCATTTGGACTCAAGAATCCAAGAGAAACTTTTCAAAGAGCCATAAATATAGCTTTTGCTAAAGAAATCCATGATTTTTTTGGCATTTACCTAGACGACCTTATTGCATTCTTCAAGCCAGATTAAGAACACCTAGATCATCTCATACATGTATTTTTAATTTGCAGGAAATATGGTATATCATTAAATCCAAGGAAATCATTGTTTGGCCTAGAAGAAGGAAACTTATTGGGCCATATCATCTCCAAAGAAAGCATTAGAATTGATCTGGATAGAATACAAGCCATTCTACAAGCTCCTCACCCTAGAAACATTAAGGAACTACAAGCTTTTTTGGGGAAGATCAATTTTCTAAGAAGATTCATACCAAGTCTGACAGAGCTGATAAGATTGCTGAACAACATGCTAAAAAAATATTCCAAGGTTAAGTGGACAATAGAAGCTAAACAAGCCTTTGAAGAAATAAAAAAAGCTTTGACTCAAACACCAGTCCTTACAAGCCCGAATTTTGACAAGGTCTTTATCATATTCTCATTTGCATCAAAACATACAATTGCTACTATTTTGCTTCAAAAAGATGACCAGGGATGAAAAACCCATAGGATTTTTTAGCAAGGCACTTAGAGATGCTCCACTCAAATATCAAATCATGGAGAAGCAAGCATATGCACTTGTAAAGGCCATTAAGGAGTTTAGATTTTACATCTTATACTCTCATGTGATTGCTTATGTGCCCAACACTATTGTTAAAGACATCCTAACCCAAGAGGGAATTGAAGGCAAAAGGGGCAAATGGATAGCTACCATACTAGAATATGACATTGAAATCAAACCAACCAAGCTGATAAAAAGACAAGGATTAGCCAAACTTATGACTGAAACCAACTTTCAAGCCCTTGACATAAATCAACTGGATAATGAGCAGGAGATGGCGACTCCACAGATAAATCAATCCTTTTTACAATCACCCTGGTATGCTGACATATGTTTTGTATTATTAAACCTGCAAGCTCCTCCGGGATTATCCAGAACTAAGAAAATATTTTTGAAAATGAAATCTTCCAAATTCTGTGTTTTAGATCATGCTCTATTTTGGAAAAATCATGAAGGCGTTTTATTAAATTGTCTAATCAAAGAAGAAACTGACAAAGTACTTAAAGAGTTTCATGCAGGGGATTGTGGTGGACATTTATATTGGAAATCAACTGCTGATAAAATCCTAAGGGCTAGATTTTATTGGCCCACCCTATTTGCTAATGTAAAGAAATATGTAACTTCTTGCCACAATTGCCAAATCTTTGAAGGCAAGAAGAAGTTGCCACCTCTACCCCTCAAGCCCATTTCCACTGAAAGACCATTTCAACAATGGGGTTTATACTTCATTGGGGAAATTCACCCTTCATCCTCTGGCCAACACAAATGGATATTTACCGCCACTGATTACTTCACCAAATGGATAGAGGTCATCCCTTGTAGGGAAGCCAATGACTTAGTGATCATGCAATTCTTAGAGACCAATATCCTGTCTAAATTTGGTTGTCCCGAAAAGATTATAACAGACAATGATGCTACTTTTAAATCCAAGAGAATGATCACTTTCTGCCATAAATACCACACTACCTTAGGCCATTACACGACCTATTACCCTCAAGGTAATGGTCTAGCTAAATCCTCCAACAAAATCTTGATCAATATCATTAAGAAAGTCTTGGAGGAGAATAAGAAAAACTGGCATAAAAAGCTTGTCAAATCACTATGGGTAGACAGAATGACTACTAAGAGATCCATTGAAACAAGTCCCTATGAATTGGTTTATGGTATGGAAGCAGTATTCCCTTCTTCTTTGGGAATCCCAGTGATAAATTTTCTGCAAGAAATACAGGCAGAACCTAATGGTATTCAGAGAAGGATTAATCAAACAATTCATTTGCAGCAAACTAGAGAGGAGTTCTATCAAAGAGCTCGGGTTTTACAAGAAGAGCTTAAAAAGATCTTTGAAAAAAGAACCAAAGTAGAGGATTTATTCATTGGAGACAAGGTTTTGAAGTGGGATTCCAGAAGAGAAGATAGGGGAAAACATGGAAAATTTGATTTCCTGTGGAGAGGACCATTTATCATTCAGACTGTACAAGGAAACAACACCTACTTTTTGAAAAGCATAGATGGTACAGAGGTAGATGATGGGCCAGTTAATGGCCGAATGCTGAAGCACTATTTTGATCATGTTTGTTGAAGATATCATCACTTTAATTTGTACATAACAATGTTTATTTTTTGCAATTGATTTTCAGCAATAAGATAGGGAGGAATATGTATAGCATATTTTGAGGAAAATCATGCAACTGTCCCACCTTTTGTCTAACTTTTGGTCTATCAGGGATTAGTAAAAGAAAAATTGGGAGCTATAAATATGAGAACAAACAGTCAAAACAAGATATCCAAAAACAGAAATGCAGATATTTGGAGCAGATCATAAGGAGATGTACATATTTTTACAAACTCCTGTGCATAGTTTGGTTGCAGCAAAGAAGAAATTTCAAAATACAGCAAGAATATAATATAAGGCTATCTGACCTGCTGTTCTTGACTTTTCACTAGGAAAAGCCATCCCCAAGTGGAGCCACTGTTAGGTTCCTATACCAATAGGTTTCATCTTTCATGATTGACTAGAGAAGTGCCAAATATGTTCATCCTTTCCATGCTGCAAAGGTTCCATATTTTGAAGAATTTCACTATGTATAGTTTCTTGACTCTTATCATGGTTGATGAATGGCCAAACAACTTAATCTTGGCCAGGTTCATATTTCAATTTTCTTGTCTTAGAATAGAGAATAAAGATCTGTCCAAACAGTTCAAGCTTGGCAAATGAGTAGATAGGTAGAGAAGCAAAGGAGCCCAGCTGTTTAATCTGGGCACTTGGAAGAGATAAGGGTAGATTTAGATAGGATGGCAGCTAAAAGAAAAGAAGAGAATCAGGGTTTGGCAGTTCAAATGCACCCAAAGAAAGTGAAGAAAAAATGTTAGGAGTAATAGGATGGGTAAGTAGTTTTGGTGTTGCAGAAGCAGTTGCATGAGTGATCCTCCTTCTCAAAGATAATTCATCTCTTATGAATATCATAAATATCATGGCAAAGTGTGGTGATATATCAGATGTTGCATGTCTAACTCCCCCTCATTCTTCTCCCATCAATCACTCACTAACCTCCCTCCAAGGACACTGAGATTTGCTCAGTACTCCTAGTGTACTTCATTTCATGAAATAGAATAAGTGAAAACTCTATTTCTACTTAGGCAAACGAAGCCACATTTCTTGTGTAAAAGTGTTTCTCTTCCATTGTGCTAAGCTTCCCAGAATTCATGGCCTAGATCCCTTTTATTCCGTAAGCCTAAGTTTCACCTTTTACTTAGCGCCTTTTATTTTTGAATATATTCCTCATGTTAACCTATTAACACTATTATATAGCTCCTACATATATTTCCCCTCCCATACTATGTAAGAATACATAAAAACCGTGAAATTCTTTAATAACCCTACCCTCGGCTAAAGTTATGGCCATATTTTAATTTTTTCGGGAGTTATTGGTCCATCTGGGGCCAATAACAACCCTCCAATGCTCCATCGGGATTTGTTTAACATTTGGTTAAACAAATAACCAAAGCCGCCAACATAAACCATATAATAACCCCAATAACCAAAGTTTTATACCCCGAAAAACATATAAAAACGTTGATTTATATGGTGGGAACCGCGCCATAGCTACCCGCCAGTTTCATTCGCCACCCACCATTCGATCATCGCACGCAAATCCGACAGCTCTCGGTGATATCAGAACCCCTCTGATCACCGATCAATAGCATCTGATGGATGGGCGGTATTGCCTCCATACAGGAGACAGGTGTCAACTTCTTGGAGTGATCGGAGCCCCCCCCCTCCAATACCACCCTGGCCCAAAGGCAGTGCGGGGAATACCGCTTACTGCCCCGCTGCCTCCCTACTGACATCACCCTTGCATCATCAGCTGACGTCGCACCCACGTCAGCGCCATGTCACCGCCATGTTGCCTGCTTACATCACCACCCCTTTGCCATTGTGTCACAGCCACGTCAACCCGTTACGCGACAAGCATTCACGTCATGCTGACGTCACCCGACCAAAGCATGCCAAAAACCCGCCAAAATCAATTTTTTTGTTAAAAAGGTTTAAAATTTGGTTTTTTGTTCATTTTCCTTTGTTTCTTATGCTCAACTTTTGCATGCTCTTTCACGTTCAAAGTGACATTTCCACTACACAGTGTGCCACCTAGAGAAATTAACTCCACGGCTCGGCCCCTCAACTCGATTTGCCACCTACGTCCTACACAGGGTATCCATTAAATAGGTATTTACCCGAGTTCTACTCCTAAAACCCTGTGTTTTCCAGTTTCTTCTGCTAAGTCTCTAAAAACGCCAGAATTTGAGTTAAATTCGTCAAAATACCTGCAAAATTGCACACTGTAACTACTGTTGTTTCCCGTTTTGCCAAGAAATCCCGTAAACACCGTCTCCCCATGTAAATTCCGCCCACTGAGCTAAATGCAAACCCATTTCACTGTGTAAATTCCCGCAGAAAATTCCACTGAGGTGTGGTTTTTCCTATTTAGCCCACATAAACCCGAATTACAGTTTCAAAATCACAGACAGTTGAATAATGGAGGCTTCAATGGTCCTGAATGTTACTCCTCTCAATGCACCCCACAAGGAATTAGAGTGGCTGCCCTTAGTTGATAGGGATTTTCAAATCCAGAACTTAGTTGGTGACAGAAACCATCTCCAATCATTCTGTGAACTCAAGAACAGTTACCTAAGCAAAAATGATTTTTATGGGATATGGGAATCAAATTTACCCATGTACTACCTCCCCTCTGTCAATGTTTTCCCTGAGATAATTCACCTCTGCTGTGAAAACTATGAACCAACCCAAAGGGCAGTCAAAACACCATCTGGAACTACCCTCTTTCATATAACTCCTAAGTCCATAAATCAAATGCTAAACTTCAAACCAACTCAACTTATGTTTCCTCTTACTATGAAATTTTTGCTTGATGAAGGTCCCAAACTCCCCAGCTCAGAGATAACCCACATTGCTCAAATGTTTATGAGACCAAATTGTCAGCCTACAGAGCCACCTCCTTTCCACCATGCATGGTTCAATGAAGTGGGTAAATTACTTGTTGATATTATATCTTATATTCTAGGGTTCAAGACAAGTGAATATGTTGATGAGACTATGTTAGTTTTATTTTCCATATTCACTCCAGGGCAGCCCCCTGCTATCAAATACAACTATGCTAAATTCATTTCCAATAAGATCCATGACCAGCTCTTGAATCTAGACAGGGAGGGAGTCTTCAAGTACTCATCCTACATCTATCATCTGTTACTGTATTATCAACCAGACCATTTCCAATTTCCCATTAGAAAATTGAATTCTAAAGGAGAAAAGAGGTCTATGATTTTTTGGACCTCAGTCTTTCATAAAGTCCTCAACTCTCCTTACTCTTACTGTGAGTTTATTGACATGTTTATATATCTAGCCTCTTCCCTACTGATGAGGTCTCCTCCTCCTAGATTATCTTATGATATGCAGAAAATTCTGCAGCTCTCCAAAAGCTACAAAATAGGTCACTGGTACTTATACGAGAATCACACTGAGATCAGGATATATGGTTGTGAGCTATGCCCCTACAAGCTGCCAAAATATGTGCCAATGAGACTGTTTGCCTTGGAATATTTCAGACAATTTATCAATTCAAATTTAACTCATTTTCGTAGCACCAAGAAAAAGGCTCAGTTGAAATTCAGAGACTAGTTAGGCCCCTATGTCATGAACAAAAGAGAAGGATGGCAAGATGTTGATCAAATATTGCTTGAAAAAATCAGTTTAAAAAGAAGCTTCTGGTGGGTACCCTATGACCCAAACGGCTTTATCAACGCAAGAAAAATAAAATATAGGCTCTCAACCTATGAACATTGCAAGATCCCTAAAATAGAACAATTTTCCAACCGAGATGAGTGGGTAGAAGCCACACTAATTGAACAGCTCACTAAGGAAGAGAAAATGGAACAAACTATGAAAAATCTTGAAAAGATTCTTGACCTAGATTCTTTTGAACAGGTGTCATTCAAAGTGCCACAGCAAACGAGGGTAAGCACATCATCTGCTGGAACTTCACAGCAACCGGCCCAAGCAAACACTATACCAACTACTAGAACATCAAAGGGAAAAGAGATGCTGGACTCAGAGTAGCACATGATGACAGATCCACCAACAACATCAAAGGAACGGGCTCAAGGGCAAGCCCCTTCACAGTAGACAAAGGCACGTGAAGTACCAACATTACAGACTCCTCTCAATGAGGAAAGAAGCAAGAAAAGGGACAGAGAAGAGACCACACCTGCACGTGGATCAGCGGAGTAGCTAGAGGCCAAAAGGCAAAGAGTAGATCCTCTACCTGAAGAGGAAATTATTGAAGAAATCATAGAGAGTCCAAGAGACGAGAGGGCAATCAGCCAACAGACATCCACCAGCTCTCATAGGCAAGAAATGGAGAGGCAACATAGAATGGAAATGTCCTCTTCAAGGCCGTAAAGTAAGCAATGTTCTGATATTAAAAGAACATTCATAGACATTAAGGCCCAGAATGAGCCATTGAGACTACAACTTTATGATCAATTTCTCAAAATGACACCCTCCAAATAGCAAAGACTAATAGCTGCATATGACATTAAGGAGGAAAAAATTATCTTAAGTCATTTTAGACCAAAAGTTCAGCAACCATAGTCAGCAGCTGACTATATAAGAACAAATCTAGAGGTCCCTCCCAAAGACATACACCCAATGGACCAGATTGAGCTGCACAAACAGATGGGTGAAATGGTTTATCTACATTGGAATATAAGGCAATGTTGGCCCACAAATTGCAGGATTCATTAAGCAATACATCTGCTCAATTGGATTTGGAAAAAATATCTTCTTTAGCAAAAGACAACATAATAAAGACCTTAGAAGAAATTATTATTGGGTTGGGACATGATCTCAAGGATGCCAATGGCATCAAAGCACTAATAAAGAAAAAGGAAGAAGATATTGCTGCACTTAGGAAGCAATTGAAGTTGCCTGTTACTATGCACCCAAAAACTACAGAACTTGCACAAGAAAAGGCAGAAGAAGACATGATGGATTTGCTGATAAAGATGAATCAAAGGCTAACTGAAACAGAGCAAGAATTGGAGAAAGAATTACAAGCCAAGCAGGGAGATTCGACCTCCCAGCCACCTGAAACAACTCCAACAGTTGCCACTACCCCTCCCACAGTTGCAACAGTAATTCCTCCCACTGTCCCAGCATCAACAGTAGGTACCTCAGCTTCAGCAGCAACAACGACAACAATACCAGATACCAGCATGAGCATGGAAGAGATGATGAAGGCAATAAAGGAGTTAGAACTCCAAATGGTAGAGCTAAAATAAGCCAAAGAAAAACTGGCCAAGTTAGAGGTAAGCTATGATAAATCTAAAATAACCATGGCAGAAAAAACAAGAGAGGTAAAGGCCTTGGAAAATAAGGTAAAATACTTGGAGAAAGATCTTGCTCTTCATAAACCTCTATGAGAAATCAAAACAAATTTGTGGACTAAGATTGGCCAGTCCATCACTAATCAATGGAGATCAATACGAACTATCTATGAGCAAATTGAATTGATAGAAATAGCCCAAGTAGAGATTCAGAAGGCCAGACCATCATTGGGAAACATGCCTGAACAAGCGAATAGACTAATTCATTTTTTGAATACTCATACCAAAGAACAACTAGCAGCTCTAGATATCAGGGACAAAATAGGTACCATTTTGATAGATAAAAAGATGCTAACCATGAGGAATTTTATACAGAATCTGGAGAGAAAATGCCAAGAAATGTAGATGGAAATAAATGCTTTTACAGAAAAGTTTACAGCCTTGTAGCAAAAGGGTGTACCCGGTTTGTTAACCAGCAATTAGAGACTATTGACACATGAACAATATGCTCACAAGGTGAATACATATGTTGCCAATCAGATGCCAGCATCATCAAGCACTTTAGAAGACATAGCACCTCCCTCTGGACAGAGCTTATATGACAAATTGGAAAATATGTTCTATATTGAGCATGCAATAACACATATTTTTGAAGTCAAGCCCAATTTCTACAGGTATACTGAAGCTGATGAAATATTGATAAAGATACAGAGGCACCATTTGCCAATAGACAATGGTGGCAGAGCATGTTAGAGGTTTCACCAAGGTAGTTTTAGTTCTCTTTTTGATCTTCTGCATTCAATCAAATTCAATGCACGTGCCACATATCATAAAAAATGAAAACAACAGGGGAAGGAAGTCACACCAAAATGCATTAAAGCGGAATGAGGCACACATGAAAGGGCCATGACAGCAACTCAACAAAGATAATAAAAGAAAGACTATCAGCCGACTCACTGGGTGTAGAAGTCAAATGTATCTGATCAATTAAATCGGCCAGCACAGTAGAAATTACTTCTGCATTCATTATTCCCTGTTTCCAGTGGCATTTATTTCCTTGTAAAAATAGATGGATGAAGTTGTTGTGGGATATTTTTCCATAATATATTTTGTAACTCTTTTTTGTATAAATACCTCCCCGTGATATGTATTCAGGGTTGGTGATATCTCTTCTGAACTGCACCGTAACTCTGAGGAATTTTAATACAAAGGTTGTTGAAGTTCATTGTTGCTGCACCATCTGAATGTGCATTTGATGCTCTTGGTCATGATACAAGATTCTTGTGCCTTTATATAGATCAATAAGTTTTCCTAACCTGTGTTTTTTATTTTATCTGTTTCCAAACTTCATATATGTTTTCATAATCTTAGTAATGGAGAAAAGAATAGCCCAAAATTTGTTTAAATACACTCTGTGTTCAATCTCTATTATTACTTATGTTTTCTGCAGAGTTAACATAAACAGGAATTATAGCTGCTCCTCTTTCCACTAATTCTTCCACTTTGAATATTAACAAATAATTCTTTACTGATCCTTGATAATACTCATAAATTTTCCCTCTGCCAACATGATGAAGGATTCTTAACTGTCCTTCACCCACTGGCTTTCATTCCATCTATTTCCAGATTATAAAATTGTTCCAAGATTGATTATCTTGCTCTATAGTGTTACCTTTTGCCAAAGAAAACACACTCAGCATTTCATCCTCACAGACTCCATCTACCCAATGGAATAAACTATTCAGACTTGCATCTTAGCTCTGTCTAAGATCACCATCCAAAAATAAAAAAAAATCCCTGTACATCATAACTAGCCTAAATTACCTCAAAAAAAAGCTAAACTTTAAAGAGAGAGCCCTCCCTGGATGCAGATTGACTAGAATCTGTGTCTAAAAGATTGGTTTGTGGTTACCTCGGTCGTATCCCCTCCTTAGAATCTTCCAAGGGGACAAACTTAGTGATAACACTAATGAAAGAATCAAAGCATCTTGCAACACATCACATGTTACAATTTCTTCATGATTTTTTCATGCTGCGCGTCTCATTCTTTTCCCTTCTGAGACTTCCAATCTTTCTTCACATGTCCTTTCTTCTTGCATCTCCAGCACACTATCCCCGATCTAGACTTGGATTTACCTTTTCTTGACTTACTGCGATATCTTGGGCTCTTTCCTCTTTCCATTTTTCTTACCCTAGTCTCTGTAATCAAAGCATTCTTAATGTCTCACTCGAGCTTTTTCGTTGCATTTCCTCGCTAAGGATTGCACCGACAACATCATCAAACTTTAAAGTACTAGATCGAGAGATAGAGTTACTAATGGCCATAACTAAGCCATTCCAACTTTCTGGCAATGAGCACAGAAATAACAAAGCCCTAACTTCATCATCAAAATTTACCCCTACAAAACTTAACTCACATGTAACTGTATTAAAATCATTTAAATGGTCTACAACAGATC
This sequence comes from Pinus taeda, assembly GCA_000404065.3. Lineage (NCBI taxonomy): Eukaryota > Viridiplantae > Streptophyta > Pinopsida > Pinales > Pinaceae > Pinus > Pinus taeda. Next base: position 39,686 of record APFE030720136.1, read on the forward strand.
CACCTTCTGACATCTTCATATTAAATAAACACTTCATAAGAAATACCTTATTTGAGGTCGAGGGTTTTTCATATAGTTTGGCCAATGCCGACATTAAACCCTTTGTTGTCATTTCCTTTGAAATATTAAATGCTATTGATGCTGCTAGGCACAACCGTATTTTTCCAAGTGCCTTTCTCTTGAGAATATCCCATTCTGTGTCTATGATACTCATCAGCTTCTTTGTCTTTCCACTCAATGATAGGTACAGATCTCTTTGATATAGATAATCTTCCATGTGCATCTTCCACAGCTTGTAGTTTTGGCCATTGAATTTTTCGACCCTAAGTCTACTATCTTTCACCATTACTCCCACTCGAACCAGGAACCCTTCTATCCTTTGAGTTTATCAGCCAAATAGACCTTTTGCTCTCATACGAGTTGTTAGAAAATTATATGTTACAAAGCAATAAAACACATAAAATATTTCAGAAATATAAACACAGAAAATGAACAAAACAGTTCACCCAATTTGGGCTACGTCCACGGAGAAACAACTAGTCCTTCCTTTTATATTATCGAGCAAACTGAATAGATACAACCTACAATGAATCCACTATAATACCCTCTTCACTCTTAATCTCCTCTCTCTTTCTCACATAGAGTACAGATGTACATAGACGCAATACAATTTTCTCATATATAATGAGGGGTTTCCTTCTACAAAAAAAAACCCTAAATTAAAAATAACTTCTACCATTAGATCATCTACCTAATGAACAGTCGAGATTGACTAGAAATTACTAGACTTTTACAAGGCAACTTTATGTCTATTTTTAGCTTCGGGGGTGATGCCCCCGAAACCCCCCGCTAGGGGAGGGGGCTCCCCAAAGGTTGCAGCCCCCCCGTGGACCCCCCATGCAGCGAATATTTTACGGGCGACATTACCACCTCATTTTGAACTAGGGTCCAATGCGGCGATACCTTTGAATACAGAAGATAATCACGCTCCACACCCAACAATGTTTCCCTAATGAAGGTCTAGAAAAACCTAGCAAGTTTGATTGAGGTTACTGTAGGGAATCCATTAAGTAAATGTCCAACAGAAAAAGGGGTTAGGTTTTGGCTTGGTTGTAATTGTAGCATTTGATTTATGGACTTAGGAGTGATGGTAAACAATACAGACTAGTCTCGAGTCATTATTGCTCTCTCACTAGGGCTATAGTTCATGTGGGAGTAGTGGATGTTCTCTCAGAAAATGTGAACTCTGGGGAACTCGTATTTGGGTAAACATGATTCCCAAAGCACTATGAAGTCTGCATGGTTTAGGTACTGGTCTGTGTACTTGCAGTATAGTTTCAAAGGGGATCCTTGGACAAAGGTCTCTTTAATCTAAAAATCTGCTAATGGAAGATGGTCTAAATCCTTGTGAGGAGTAGAAATGGGCATGACATTCAATGCAATTCGGGCATACATCCTCGGTTCTTGTGGATTCAGGGATGAAGGAAAATGTTTTTTAGTGCAATTTGGGAAAAATTGGTCCAATTCAGAGTATTTGAGGTTGTTGGGCAATTTTCTTACTGAATTACTTAGTATTTTGAAGCAATCGAGTTCACGTTTTGGGAATAAAATAAGGTTTCTGAGCAAATTTGGGTAAATACGTGGTTTTGGCTCTTGAATAGAGTAAGGGTGACTGTGCACTATTTGGAGAAAGCAAACATGACTGAAAGGTGGGCTGGAGTTTCAGCAGCTTCAGTAAGTTGGCATTTAGGATTGGGTTGACGGTTGCACGTACTTTGGTGCTTAGATGGATGTATGAGAGGTATTTTTCCACGATAAAACAAAAAACAATGAGTTTTTTGGTTTTATTCATGAAGTCAATGATTTTGGTGGGTATACAAGGAAAAGGACACTTGGAGTTAAGCGGGGGATGTGACCTTTTGTCATTTAGTGGGAGGGGGTAAGCGGGATTGTATCGCACCGCTTTTGGGATAAAGTGGTTTTGGGTAGAGGCCACCAATGCCATTCATCAGGTGCCACATAACAGTGGGGTGAACAGTGAAACCACCCATATCGTGTGGGCAAAGGTCGGCCTTCAGAGGCCGCTTGATATGAGCATCAACAGTTCGAGTAAACGGTGTTAGATCACACAATGATCGAGGCGATGATTTGATATGAGGTTTAATGGAGGGGCCCGGTGGGGTTTTTAATACATGGAGGGATTAATTAATTATGGATTATGGAGGTTTAATGACGTGAGGAGTTATTTCATTGGTGGGGACAGATTTATTAATTAATAACTCATTGACTAATTAATCTTTTTTTTATTCGGCGATGGGTCATGATTATTAGTTAGATCGACTTAATTAACCCATTAAACTATTTACTAATAAGGTTTATGTTTCACACCTTCCGGGTGGGATATTAACATATGGGTTTTTAATAAAATATACGGGAAAGGGGGTGTTTTCTGAGATTTAATATATTAATAAAAATAGAAGTTAATATAGATGAAAGTGGGAAAATGAAGCACGCTAAGTAAAATTTGTTTGGAATTTATTTACATTTTCAAATAAAACATTATAAATTAGGCTAAATGCACGTTGTGGGTTTTGCAAAAAGGGGTTTGCTTGGGGGGGATTACTTTCCCTAAGAAAATGATGATTTTACCTTAGGAAAAGGGATTTTTTAGCAGAAAATGAATGAATTGAAGGGGGGTGAATTGACATGAGGGCATTTTAGTTCTTAGGACCTATACGTTATTGGGCTAAGGGTCCAGTCCATCTAGAAGTAAGATAAATTCTCTTAGCCCCTTTAACTTAAGGTTTTAGGTACTTTTGACTTCGCTTATGGGAAATTAGTAAAATTAAGGGTAAAATGAATGGGGAAATTAATCACTTGACTTTGTGTAAATGCTCAATTATCATCCATACTTTTGCAATTTGATGATGAAAGTAAATGATATGACTTTATCTAATCAATCATCACAATTCTACAACCATGCAACTACTTATGCATCTACTCATCCTACCATTTTTTCTACTCTTTATTAGGGTGCACTGAAGCTCTAAAACTTTTATCAAAACAATTTTCTTTTCTTTTATAATAGAAATATATCTAATTTTATCCTTATTACATCCAAGGGCTCACATTAAACTATTGAACTCATTTTATTCACTCTACCTATCTATTTATGTGCGAAGATTAAATAATTTGATCAAATTTTTATTCTTTATCTCTAAGCATGAAATTAAAAACATGGAATAACCAAGAGTAATCACTTTGATTACCACGGATTGTGGCATGAATAACAAGTTGCACACAATCATTATTATGCAGAAAATTAAATAGTAATGCCATTTGGACTTGCACACTTTCATGGTCTTTAGTTTTTCTTGGGGGTTCATTTTTCATCTTTTTTTAACCTTTGTTCATTATTTTTGTCCTTTGATTTTTCATTTAGGACATTTTTAATGATTTGAATATGGAAAACATTTGCAAACAGCAAAGGTATGTACATATTACAGATTTGACCTCACCTATTAAAAAATTATGACTCCTATTGGTATATGAACATAACACCCTCCATAGTTTATGATCTTGGTTAGGGTTTACTTTGTTTATGGGTTCAGCCTTGCGCTGCCTTCCATGGGTGTGCATTTTTTGAGCTAAAGGATGACTTCTAGTCATGATTGAAAAATTCCTATCATCAAGGTTGCTTGCCCTCAAGGATTGCACAGTTTTAGGAGGCAAGCCTAGAACAACTATGAGACCAAGTTTGGAGATCATCTTGGTACTTAGAAGAATCATATTAGTGAGCAAACACAAGCAGAAATGAAAATATAAGTTTTAGTCAAAGGATAAATACATATATCAATGCACCATGAGCCACTGTGAATAAGAAGGAAGGCTCCAAAATATAAGCATATGTGAAATTTTGGAGGGTGATTGTAGGCTCTACAACATAATATTAAAAAGGTAACTCCATAATAATTTTTTATTCATAACTAATTATTAAAAAGCATCAATTAAAGTCAAACTAGATCATTTTCAATGACATAATCAAGAGTCTAGAACATATTTAGATATGAGCTTAAAAATGATTAAATAATAAGTTCCCAAGTTCCCAATAATAGCACATTAGAAAAAATAATAAATGAAGTAATTGATATTTAAGTTTAATGCAGATTGCGAAATGAAAATAACACAAGATGGTTATGATGATGTACCATTGGAAATACATATATAAAACGAAAGTTGGGGTGTAGTAAAAATGCTAGATTCAATCATGACTAATAACTTTTGTAATAACTTTTATACAAGTATACAAACAAAAGATTGTGCATTGCAATAAGATCACTTATGAGTATTAATTCGAATATGAATTTTGTAGTAGATTCCGAGTTGTTAATATCAACTTAATGATGTCTATAAGTATTACGTATAGAATAAAATAAAAGGGGTCTTTTATAATGGATTCAAGTAAATATAATTATTCGCATTAATATAAACTTAATGATGATTATTAGTATTACGTATAAAATAAAACAAAAGGGGTCTATTACAAATAAGACAAAAGGGGTCTATTACAATGGATTCAAGTAAATATAATTAAGTTGCATTGCAATAAGATCACTTATGAGTATTAATTCGAATATGAATTTTGTAGCAGTAGATTTTGAGTTGTTAATATCAACTTAATATGAATATAAGTATTACCTATAAAATAAAACAAAAGGGGATCTATTACAATGGATTCAAGTAAATATAATAACTGACAATAAAGGATAGGAAATAAAAATGGAATGTTAAGATTTTTTTTTCATATGTAGAAGTATGTTATATATGGTTAAATAAGCCTATAGATCATATATTAAATGAGGAAAAAATATATTTGAGTGGTTGAGAGTGAATGCTAGGAAAAATGAAAGGTTGAGCTTGTTGTAGAGCTAATGAAGTTCTCTTTAGATTACAAGGTAGGTAGACCTTAAGAGTGAATATAATATTTTTTCTCTTCTCTGTCTATATATTATTATATATAATATATTTATATATATATTATATATATATATAATATAGCATTTCATTACTTGGAAAAATGTTTTTTGGATGTTGAACTAGAAATTATAGTATTTTAAAAAAATGGTATTGTGAGGGTTACTACAAGTGTTATTATAGTTGTAGATATAGAATTAGTCCTTTGGGTCATGAATCTAAAAATTGATGTGCCTATCATGAAAAAGTTATACAAAACAAAAAAGATTGAAAGATCCCAAAGGAGTTTAACATTCAAACCTATGTAAGATCACCAAGGGGTGATGTAGGACATGACATTAATCTAGGAATGGTTGGGAGTGGAACTAGTAATGCAAAAATACAAGATTTTGAATTTTTATAAGTAGTAAGAAGTCTAAAAGTTGACATGCACTGGAATATACTTTTCTAGGATTGAAAAATACCTATGAACACACTGAATCCATTCTTGTGATGGTGTTTTGTTTGAAGGCCTCATGAAGTGATGATGTATGTTGTCCCTAGGTGTTGTACCCTCTGGAATAACTATCTTATCATGAATGTACTACCTTAAATTCCATACTTACAATTTTATTAGGGATATTGAGAAATAAGTTCATTCTGTTTCAAATCAAAATCAAGTCTAAATTTGATAACTTTTTAGCAAGTGAGAACTAGTGTGATTTGAAAGTATTTGTAAAAGATGATTAAATCTAATAGAGAATGAAATTAATGTCCTCAAGGGAAACTAATCATAATTATTGATTTTTTTTAATAAAATGGATTACATAACTTGGATAAGGGATCATGGCTTTCCTTCTAAAGATAAATGAACATAGAATAGTGTCCCAATGGAAAACAAATATCATCTCTACTACATACACTTTCTTTACATGCATAAAATAAAGGTAAAATTCTTTTGACATTGTGTAAGCCATTCCTTTTCAAACTGAACACAAAAAACACGAATGCTTGTTATGCAAGAAATCTCTCTATACCTTGCCTCTCTATGCCTTGCTTCTGACACACCCTTCATGGATAAGCTAAGTATCACTTTCTTTTAAAGTTTGTTGAATCTTAAGTGATGGTTTGTGTGAATCGTTTTCCATTGTTACTTTAATAGGATCATCTTACCAAGTCTAATTGAAGCATTTTATCCTTGTAATGAAGCACGAAATTGAAATCAAAGAATTCCATATTTTTTTATGTAGTTTAAGTTGGTGCTTGGCTTCGACAAAGTGAAATCCAGGTTGAATGGAAAATAACATAAATTTTCCTCGGTTGAAAATCTTGATTATGTCTATGTAGATATTTAACAAATTGCCAAATTTGGCTGACAACATAGCTTTCCCATGGTAATTTCAGGTTGATATTTACCCATTTATTATTTCAATTTTCAAATTTACTCATGATCAGAACAAACCTGCAACATACATTCTATAGTGATGGGTGAATTATTGAGTGATCGGGAACCTAATATTTTTTCATTTTCAGGAGTTGGAATTATGATAGCTTTGTTTATTATCACTTGTCGTATGAATTGTCCTTGTATGTATTATATTGTAGAGTAATATCAACTGTATAGAATTATATGAATTCTATTTGTAATAAAATAGTGTGAGCACACACCTGGTTATTAGTTTCTTGTGGATTCCTTATCCAAAGGATATAACCAAAGACCAAACACTATACCAGATTAAATGGGAAAAAATAATTTCTAATCTACTTATTGTTATTAGGCAAAGTGTTCTCTGCTTTGTCCCAACATTTTGTCATTAGGACACTGTCGTGGTGGATCAATGCTTACTGCCAACTCCAGAAATAAGGTCGAAGAACACAACCACATTAATGAATCTAGGAAAATTGACCTAGCGCAAATTTATATTCTTATTGCCTTCAGTCTAATTCTGAATGTACTATGGCCTTTTATTGTTTAGAAGTCTTGAATGATTCCATCATTCAAGACTATTTGTCAGGAACCAATTCATTTATTATTTGATGCTATGGCCTTTTATTGTTTAGAAGTCTTGAATGATTCCATCTTGATTCTGATACCTTTGGTACAGAAAGGGAATAAAATATGTTTACTATTCTTTATTAAGACTTCAACTCATGTTTTTTTGCAGTACCTTGCAAAGAATTGTAGAGCTATGAATATATTTCATGATCCTTCTGACACTAATTGTGTTTAGTACAGTTGTATTGCATGAGATTGAGGATTTATATTTCGTCAATTCAATTAAATATTTAGGATATGGAGAACTTGTCTCACATACATAGAAACTCTAAATTCTCAATGAATTGTTAACGAGTCTTAAAAATTGTGAGCATAGTCTAGCTATTACACGTTTTAGACCTTTTCTAGTAAAATTTTGTGGTCAGATTTACCTAAAAGTTGTCTAAAATATGCCAATAATTTGATGGCTAACCACTCTTGGATTTGAAATATTTGAGTTGTTAACTCACATGTTTGAATGGCATGGAGGTTTAGGTAATTCTGATAGTTGAATTGTACAATCAGAGTGGCTAATCAGAGTGGCTAATGTGTTTATTTGTCTTATTTCCCTTGAAATTCTAAATGGGAAATATTCATACAGTGATTTCTTCAAACAAGACCTGGGTTGTGCATAGACTATAGACGAGCAACACTGTTATCATTTATTAGTGATTGTGATTTTGAGGTTTTACAAGTCAAAGGGAAAGAAAAAAAATAGTTGATGCTTTAAGTAGAAAGATTAATCAAATGTGTGCTACAATAACAATTAGTTGGTCAAAAATCTAGTTTAAAAAGTAAAAACAACTACAAATTTTGATTTAGAGTATTTGAAAATTAAAGAAGAGTTGAAGAAAGATGATAAGTTGAAGGAGTAAGGAGCTAATTTTTTAGTTAAAACCCAAAATTTATTTTTGTTTAAAAGAAAAATGTATATACCAAATGGAATAAATATGAAAATTTTTGTCTTATATGAGTTGCATAAAGGACCAGCAACTAGTCATCATGGTTATAAAAAATTGATTATAGTATTGAGAAATGATTTTTATTAGCCAAACATGAAATATGAGACAACTGAATATGTAGCAAGATGTATTGAATTCTAACAACTTAAGGCATCCCATCAACATAGTGTTGGTTTGCTATAACCATTTCCCATTCATGAGTGGAAATCAAAGACTATTTCAATAGATTTTACTACTAGACTACCCAAGGCTAGAAAATAACATGATGCCATTATGGTTATAGTTGACAAATTTAGTAAGGAAACAAATTTCATTCAAGTGAAATCCACATTTAAGGCTATAAACATTATAGAAGTCACCATGTGGAAAATTTTTAGACTTCATGGAGTACATAAGGTTGTGATATCAAACAGAGATCCAAAGTCCACCTCCAAATTTTTGAAAGGACTATTTTAAAACATGAGAACCAAACTAAACTTTAGTCCTTCCTATCATCCTCAAATTCATGGTCAAATAAAAATGAAAAATAAAATATTAGAGGGCATGTTAAGGATCTATGTGAAAGATAAACAAACAAAATGGGAGATTTACTTGCATTTAGTTTCATTTTCCTATAACAATGGATATCAAACCTATTTAAAACTCGGTCTAAGTTATGTATGGAAGAAGATGAAAGGTACCATTGATGTGGAATCAACCTGAAGACATATTGATACTAGGAACAAATATGTTAAAAGAAATGGAAGAGATAGTCAAGCAAGTCAAACAAAAATCAAGATATCAAAAAATGCTATGCATATTTGAAGAGAACTAAAATAGAATTCAATGTAGGAGATCATGTATACTTCAAATTCAAACCTATGAAAAATATACACACTCTTGGTAGTTGTGCTAAGATATCTCCTAGATCTTGTGGGTATTTTAAGTGTTAGCCAGAATTCCACCTATTGCTTACAACTAGCCCTACCAACCAAAATTAAGTTTCATAATGTGTTTCATGTTTCATTATTAAATAAATGTGTGCATGATAATTCTCATGATTGATTGGAATGTTGTACCTATGGAATCATAGGGAGAGTTCTTAGCAGAACCACTATGTATTCTAGATTAGAGGGTGGTTACACTATGGAATAGACAAGTAGTAGAATTGAAAATTCAATGGAAACATTTCACAGCAAAAGAAGCTACCTAGGAATTGGAGGATTCTTTTAAGGAATTTTATCCTTCTATGGTTTAGAATCTGAAATGATTTCCAAAATAAGGAATTGATTGAAACACTTAGATGGTGTAGCTCCGGAGAATGTAATATGCTAAGGACTTCATTATAATTACATGTATATAATTTTGATTTTGATTTAGTATGCTACATTAAAGAGACAAAAAGACATTTAATTATTAGTAGTTTTACTCATAATAATGGTTTTTTTGTAGAGTTGTAGTTATGTCTTATTTTATAAAAAAAAAAAAAAAATTGGGAAACTAGTAGTTTAGTAAAAATGGTTAAATGAGGAAAAACTTTGCAAATTATTTCAAAAAAATATTTTATCCATCAGTGATTCCTAGGATTTAATTCTAAATTTATTATATGGCCAATTTAAAGTTTCAGTGTAAGATAGGGAGTTGTGCTCAAAAGTGGGAAGAAAGAGCTCATTAATGAGAAACTAACTCCTTGTAACCTGTTAATAAGGTGGAGGAAATTAATAACCACTTAAAGAGTGGTCTATGGATAATACCTCTTAATTTTCTGGCTTTTGTCTCACACACAATTATGAGGAAGATAGAATTAGAGAGACTAAATAAAAGTAGAAAACGAGATACATAAAAGATAATTACATCCCTAATTATTCAGGAGGACCAACAACACCTATATCAAGGAAGAGGGAAGGAAAGTACTTAACTCTTAGTTTTCCATAAGAAAATTTCAAGTAAGTGTTTCTAACTTTACTTTAGGGTCCAAAATTGTTTATTTTTCTTTGGTTTGGATATTAAATTTAATCTTTAGACAGGTACTGAAAAATATCAAATGATTATTTAGTAGTTAAGAATGTAAGTTGTACTTTCTGTAGGTTTTATTTATTTATGTATTAAAAGACCACCACAGACAATCAAGTAAATTTAGTAGTGAGGAGAAAACTTTAGTTGAAATACAATTTGTTTATGTTAATTCAAAAGTTTAGAGGTAAATGTCAAAAATATGCTTCAAAATATGCATAGACGTTATGAGTCCACTAGTTCACATGATATAATAGAAGAGAGAATCTGTAAGTAGATACTATAGTGTGTGTATATGTATATGTATATATTTTATTAGTATATATATATATATATAGTATATTATTATATATAATATATAATAATATATTATATAATATATATATTATAATATATATATTCTTAATTAATTGAGCATGTTTGATAATCATTTATTTGTAAGACAACGAGGATTATTTTCTCTTATGTTTTCTTGTTGTAAACTAGTGAGCTTGGTTGTAGATTAACTAGCTCCATGAAACTCTAAATATAGAAATTTTACTTAAGGTACTAATTAGTTTTGAAAACTGTATAGTAGTTATTGTAAGAAGAGAGAAAAATGTAAAACACCAATTATAAGACTCTATAGGAAAATTAATTATATCGCTAGAAAATTTCTTATGTACAAATATGAATTGTTGTGATCGGGTCGCCTAGGTCAATTTTGGAGTTAAGATAACCTAAGTTTTGATACATTTTTGTAATAAATGTAAAGTCTCCATGATTTGTTATAAAATGTTATAAGTAGGTGTGTCTTAGAGAGTCTAAGGCATAAGTTTGATAAGAATTGACGATGTATAGAAAGTGAGAATGAAGAAAAGTGGATGAGATAGGAGAAGAAAGGAACTACATCTTAGAGGCCAAGGTAGTGTGTGTGAAAGTGTGCAACTTAGTGAGTAGGGCACTTTTGAGTATGTAATCCTAAATTGAAGATCAATCAAGAAATTTTCCAAAGAATTCTTTTATATTTTTCTTTACCTCCTTTTATGATATATGTAGTCAATGAATGATGTGTTTTATGGAATACTAATTGGATGTTGTGTGATTTTGTTGAATAACTATTAATGATGTACACAATGCATGTTTAAGTAATTTCACAAAGACTCTAATGAATTCTTTGATGTTTATGAATTACTTAAGTAAATATGTGCAAACCCTAATTTAGGACTACTTTCTCATGCACGTAAGTAGATAGATTGCTTGTTAAATTTTCGCAAAGACTCATCATAGACATTCGCGGGAGGTCTAAAGGTTGGTTACGAGGAGTTGCAGTAAGAAGCCCTAAATCTGAGGCACTAAAATACATCACACTTGTCTCTCGATGCATAAAATTGGTTCTTGCATCCCCCATACTACTTCGGATGAGACTGCAGTCTACGTTATGTGGGTTGTTGATGAAAGGGCCAATAGTGTAGGGATTTGTTGGTTGGTGTAACTAACGCTGAACCTCGGTCACAACCCCTTAAGCCAACAAATGGTTTCGTTTCCCAGACTAGGATCTTCTTTAAATATATGTGTGATGTCACATGACTCGAATCCAAACAAGAAAAAAATTGAAAAGTGGTTGAATCATAAGATTCACGAATTTGCGGGGCAAGAAAACAAGAATCCCTACATGTCAAAAGAAGAGTCGTTGAATAGGTATCTCTATATAGAGATACACGAGATCTTCTTCTGCACCTTTCTTGTTGAACTGTACGAGTGGTTAGCCAAATTATCATATAATCAGGGAAGATGGAAGCTCAATAATCCGATAGTGTGGACTCCAGAATTAGTGCAACGATTAGAAGCCTCTCAAAACAAGATCACATGGGCTATTGATCATTCACTCGATTGGCTTCTCAGAGGATTTGTTACAAAATTTTTAGTTGATACCTCGGGAAACTATAGTGAAGCGGAGAGAAGATTTTTCAAGGGAACACGAGGTATGTATTTAAGATCATTGAATAATTGGATTAAAATTGTGTTATGCGAAAATCAGGTTATGCCCTTATCTTGATGTTCAGAGCTATGTGAAGTGGAAGACTCTTTAGAGATTGAGAGAGATCATGTCCAAAATATAGTCTCTTGATCAGACCTCCTTCAAGCGACGACGAAGGAGAGGCATAGGCTTCACCATGAAGTGTTGTCATGCTGATAACGTAGGGTTTTCCATGAACACATCATGTGTCCACTCTGCATCCAACCCCACCTCCACCACATATAGCTTCACCCACACCTCCACCTCCACCACCACCATTCAACACGTCGAACACGATGAAGTTATCGATTTTCAAAGGTAGAGGGAGTGAAGATACATAATATTTTTTGTTTGTTGAAAATATTATTTGGACAGCGTAACAGATTATTGATGACAATATAAAGAACGCACAATTGGTTACCGCTCTGCAAGATCACGTGATCACTTGGTATATTAAGTACTATTATGATAATCCTCTTGCATCACTCATAGAGACTAGGGCATATCTAAACAAGGAGTTTAGTAAGTCGAAGTTTGAGTCACAGTCAATAATTGGATTCAAGAAAATCATGATGAGGGTCGATGAGATGCCTTGGGAATTAGATCAAAGGTTGAAGTGTGAGATTCGAGAAGCTAACATGCAGCTCATAGCTAGCCAACATCATGAATGGTTTATAGCTACACTTCTCCCTCACCTAAGAATTTATCTATCACAACAACAGGAACACACGAAGAAGCCTTCGTAATCATGATGAGGTTACATCCATCACCTAGTCATAATGCCAACTTAGGGGTACAACAGATCCACTCTCAGTTGCAGAACATACACTTGGAAATATAGAGTTTGAAGAGAGATAAGGAGACTAAATGAGAAGTGCACGTGGAAGTCTAGTGTTTAAAGTGCAAGGGCCAAGGGAATGATAAAGACCACTATCTAGTGTATGGGAATTATATTACACGAGGTGGGTCAATTCCGCCTGAAGCTAGAAGCTCCAACAGGGCCAAGCATGGGGGGCGCAATATGGTGCGCTATTTTTGAGGTTGCTGGACAACATGCGACAGATAATTTTCATTTACTTCAAAAGTTCATCAAGACACCCCAATAGTTGTTCTGTAACTTCTCCAAATTGGTGGGCCATGATGAGTGCTAGTGTCAAAGCTATGAGCTGATGATGGAGAGGACACCTACATACTCGATGCAAGCAAAAACTCAGCCTCTAGAGCAGGGGCGTCACAGTTGTGCATAGAGGCTATGAGGGAGGTGAACGGGTCCAAGGAGGAGGAGGGCCTATTAGAGGCCATGGTCAGATCATTTGCTACAACTATGGATAGCCAGGGCACTACATGCGAGAGTCTCAGAATGAGACATGCCCATTATGTCAATATTATAGCGAGTTTGACCATACTATAGATGAATTCCTAGTGTTGATAGCTAAAATGTAAGAGAAGAAAGTGCAACCTTGGCAACATATGCAGAACTTACACATGATGAGAGATGAGTCTTGGGAGGAGGATCAAATTGTCAAAATAGAGCTAAGAAATAGAATGATGACCAACGATGATAAAGGTAAACAACCTCAAGAGACGGATCGGTCCACAAGACCCCAAAGAAGGAAGTTAGCTTTGATCTAAATCATGCTAAGGAAACATTTATGAGAGCCAAGAAGAGCTTCACTGAGGCCTTCACCTTAGAAAGCCACGACAAGGTGTAAAAACCAGCGCACTTACAGAGGTTGACCCCTCTATCCTCACTACACTTTTGGATACCTACATAAAATTGTTGTGTGATAGAAAAGTTGTGGAAGGACTAAAGGAATTAATAAACAAATGTGCCAGCAAATAAAAGTTCCATGATGGACACTAGGTGATCAGAAATATTGGAAAACATAAGTCAAGAATGGGGTGTGACATGAGGCTCACCACATAGATAGGTGACTATGAAATGGACTAGGTCATTTTAGATCTCAGGTCTGATGAAAGGATGGGGAGACTTGCACTGCAGTGGTCTTCGATTCAGCTCAAAATGATGAACCAACAAAAAATCATCCCCATGGGACAATTATATGGAGTAATTGTTGATATAGAAGGTGTGAGTGTGGTGGCCGACTATGAGGTTATAGAGATCATCGATGACAGTAATCCATACCCTGCGCTCCTAGGAATTGATTAGGCCATTGATATGAATGGGGTCATCAATTTGAAGAAGAGGACACTGTCATTTGAAATGGAATCACTTGAGGTTGTAGTACCATTGGACCCTACAGAAGGGGCGCGTTATACTGAACCAGTCCATGATTATGAAGAAAGTGAGGATGAATTGGATCAAATCTACAAAATAATAGCGTGAGATTAGGACGATCAATCCGACAATAGATGGATGGATTGCATGGGACTCGGAGAGTTCATGCACCTCTTATTCAGATGAAGAGTTGGATCATTGGCAGAATCGCTTGCATGAGGTATCCACACTGCGATGGAATATGATGATGAAATCGTTGTGCTGTGTTTCGTCGGAGCTAAGGAAACTACATTATTATGATGGTTTAACTCACATATATAATTTTTTGGATGAATTTAAGTGTGAATTCCCTAAGGATCACCGCTTCCGAGAATTAGACTTGGCCCTCTGCGTTACACCTGCATGATGGTTGGGTATGCATAAAGATAGTGTTTATGAATGGCAAGATTACTGAATAATGATGAGGTAACGGTTTGGGAGTCATAACACTAGATGGACTCAGAAATATAACGGAAGGGATGGTTCGCTCGATCACCTATTGAAACAGACTAATGAATGTGGAACAAACCACAACCAGAGTAGGTACACATATTTTTCCACACTTTGGACACAATTCTCATGAACTGGTATCTAGAAATGGAGCTCAGCCACGGCACCGCGGAACGGGATATATTGAGGGAAGGATTATTATTGACCTTTAGCTTTGATGACGACTTCGCAAGCATTGATGAAGCACTGCAAGAGATTAAGGCCGTTATCTTCAGAAGGCCACAGGAACCTATGGAATGGATCCAACTAGACTCGAGCACCCAGCTACGCCATGTGCTGGAATGCTATAATGTAACCACTAAAGAGGAAGATGAAGATCTAAGAAACATTAATTCCCTAGAGGTTGAAGGGCATTGTGAAGTCGAAGGCCCACAAATAGAAAACCTAGACATCACCATGCCATTGAAGACAAAGCAAGTAAACATTCGGACTAAAGAAGAACTGAAGTTCATGAAAATTAGAGATTATTGGGACGATGCTACCATGGATCAAGTTGTTGAGTTACTTCATGAATATCAGGATCTCTTCCTTACCAAGTTTTTGGATTCAAAGGGCATAATTGGTAATTTTGGCATTAGGTTGATCACTCTAAAGTTGGACATGAAGCCTATTAAATAGAGGTCGTATCGCCTTAATCGTAAATAGAAGGAAAATGTTCACCTCGAGCTCGAGAAGATGATGGAGGAAGGAATCATAGAAACAGTTGAAGAATTTGATTGGGTGAGCCTCATGGTGGCTCAAAGAGAAGAAACAGAAGGGTGAGATAAATATTTGTGTAGATCTATGGAAGCTTAATGATCCGTGTGTCCACGACCCATTCCCAACGTCGTTTACCAATGAAATATTAGACAATATTCGAGGGAAGGAGGCCTACTCATTCAGTGATGGGTTTTCAGGGTATCATCAGATTAATATTGCGCCCAAGGATAGGAGCAAAACAACCTTCATGACGGAGTGGGGTTGTTTACAATATACTATGATGTTATTTTGACTTAAGAATGCACCTGTGATATTTTCTCGCATAGTCATAGCAACATTTAAGGAGTTTATTCATAAATTCTTGGAAGTATACTTTGATGATAGGATGGTGTTTGGATTAGTGAAGTGCCATGTAGTAAGCGTGTGCCTAATGCTAGATATGTGTCACAGATACCAGATCGCGCTGATCCTGAAGAAATGTGTATTTTGTGTTCCCTTTGGGACCTTGCTAGGTCACATGGTATGCAAGGAAGGATTAATGGTGGACCCTAGAAAGCAGTAATCATGAACTTGGAGGCCCCTAGGAACATCAAGCAATTGTGTGCGACATTGGGACATATGGGATATTATAAAAAAATTATCAAAGCATATGCTCAGATTATTGCACCCATGGAGAATTTGTTGAAGACGGCTGCCACATTTTGTTGGGACGAATAATGTCAGTGCAACTTAGATGTATTGACAGAAAAGATTGTCAATGTGCTAATCTTGGTATTCACTGATTGGTAGAAGGAGTTTCATGTACATGTGAATACCTCTTGCATTGCGTTGGGTGCAATGTTAACACAGGTTGGTGAAGGAGAAACGGATCATCCTATAGTGTTCGCCAACAGGAAATTATTGAATGCTAAGAAGAATTGACTGAGCGTGAAGGATTGACCATGGTGTATGCACTACAAAAACTGAGGCACTATTTGTTAGGAGGGAATTTCAAAACATACACAGATCATTCTGCCTTGAAGTACCTCATCAATAAGCCTATGTTGGGGGGGGAGATGTGTAGATGGTTGCTATTATACCAAGAGTATGACTTTGAAGTCGTTGTGAAGTCAGAGAGGGTAAATGTAGGACCTGACCATCTTTCGCGGAATGAAATAGGAGAAGAACCCAATAATCTGGAGGAAGGGTTGCCAAATGCACAGCTCTTTGTGATATGCATAGAGGACAATCATTTTGAAGATATTATTCACTTCTTGACTACGAGAATGGCACCAGAAGGATATACAAGTGAGAAAAAAAAAGAACTAGTAGTGTGCGCGACCAATTTTTCAATTATTGCAGGACATTTGTATAAGATGGGTGCAGATGAAATCTTGCGAATATATGTGCCATATATTCAGCGGGATAACATTCTTGCTACAGCTCATGGGGGAGCTGTAGGAGCTCATTATGCAAGAAAGGAAACTGCGGAGAAGATTTTGCACGCAGGCATATGGTGTTCAACATGTAGGTTTTAACCCCGTACAAAAGTTACCTGCATACAAATTCTAAAACATAGAAAATAAACAATGCAAGAGCATAACACATAAAACACATATACACAGAGATTTTCCCATGGATCCCAAAACTAGGACTACTAGCTTGATTTTTCATTATCTTCCTTACAATGTTACAAAACATATTTATACATGTTGAACCATCCAATACCATGGACTGAAAAACCAGTGCGTCCAAAACCATGGACTGAAAACCATAGGTAGGTCCGCCCAACCTAATATAGGGTCAAAAAAAAACAAATTTCTGGGGTGTCACCGCGGACCCCATAGTGGGGCCACTTGCCCCCCTCAAACCCCCGCTGCGCAATTGGCTCAATGAAGGGGGGGCTCCGCCCCCCCTCTCACCCCCCAATTCACTGTGTAGGTTAGTTGTGGAACAATATAACACAAACCAACATTCTCCCACTTGCTGTTTTCTTTCCACAGGGTCCCACAGGAGAGTGTAGTCATTTTTCCAGCCCTGAAACACCCATTCTTTCTCTACACCAGGTGAACTTCTTAGAGCTCACAGATTTTGTCAATGCATCTGCAATATTCTTCAACGTGTCGACCTTTACTAGCAACACCTTTTCGTCTTCTGTCATATCTCTCACAAAGTGATACTGAACATCAATGTGCTTTGTCTTTGAATGATAAGTAGGGTTCTTTTCCAAGAAAATTGCACTTTGGCTGTCACAGTCTATCCTTATAGCTCCCTGTACTAACCCCATACTTGAACACAATCTCTCCAACCAAAATGGTTCCTTGCTTGCATGAGTGGCTTCCATGTATTTTGCCTCTGTAGTTGATTGTGCCACTACAGAATTTTTCCTACTCATCCAACTGACTACACCTCCAAATAGTTTAAACACATACCAACTTGTATATCTTCTCTGATCCAAATTTCTAGCCCAGTCTGCATCAAAAAATCCATGGATATCAAAAACTCTATCCAATCCTGGTCTTCCTTGGTAGCACAAACCATAATCACTAGTGCCATGCAAATACCTGAAAACCCGCTTCACTACTATCCAATGCTCCTTCCCTAGTTTTGACATAAACCTGCTCAATACTCCTACATGTGTAATGTCTAGTCTAGTATAGACCATTGCATACATTCGGCTATCGACTGCACTTGCATATAGAACACGGGACATATTCTCTTCCTCTTCTTGTGTCTTGGGACACTATTCAACAGATAACTTTACACCTACAGGAATAGGAACCTTCACTGGTTTACTATCCTGCATATTAAACCTCTGCAGTATTGTCTTGATGTACTTCCTCTAGTTTAACCAGAGCTTCATCTTTTCCTGATCTCTTTTAATTTCCATGCCCAAAATATAGTTTATAGCACCAAGATCTTTCATATCGAATTTGGAGGACAATTGGGTCTTCAAATCCTCGATAATTTCTTTGTCATTTCCAACCAGCAACATATCATCCACATACAGGACCAGATAAATAACAGGGTCACCAATTAATTTAAAATACACACAGTGATCTAATTTGCTTCTGGTGAAGCCAAGTCCCCATATAAATGTATCAAATTTTTGAAACCACATCATTGGTGACTATTTTAACCCATATAGAGACTTCTTTAACTTGCATACTAGTTCTTTCTTACCCTTCATCACAAAGCCTTCAGGTTGCTTCATGTAGATCTCCTTTTGAAGATCTCCATGAAGAAATGTTGTCTTCACATCCATCTGTTCTACCTCAAAATCAAAAGCAGCAACAACAAATAAAAGTAATCTAATAGAGGTTACCTTGGCAACAGGAGAAAAAATATCACTAAAGTCAATTCCTGACACGTGGGAATAACTTTTTGCTACCAACCAAGCTTTGTATTTTTCCACCTTTTCTTTTGTATTTGTCTTCTTCTTGAACACCCATTTGCTGCCAATGGGTTTCCTTCCAACCCACAAATCCACCAGATCCCAAGCCTCATTTTTTTGCAAAGATGCCAATTCATCAACCATGGCCTCTTTCGAGAGTTTTCCATCCTCTCAATCTAGTGCTTCCTTCAGAGTTTTGGGATCATCATCAGTAATAGATAAAGCAAAATTTGAATAGAAAGAAGATGGACTATACCTTTCTCATTGCCTTCTTTCTCGAAATGATCTTCTTACACCTAGAGTTTGTGGCTCTTCATCTTCTGATTCCTTCTCTACTGTAGAGTGTAATTCTTCCTCCTTTAGCTCAAACTCTATCTTCTTAGGTTCCTTTGGTTGGACTTCATGTTTAATAACATTTTTCATCTCTCTAAACACCACACCTCGGCTGTACACAACCTTCCTTGTTGCTAGGTTCCAAAGCTTATAACCCTTTAAACCATCCGTATACCTAATAAAGATGCACTTTTCAGATTTACTATCCAACTTGATTCATTTCTCCTTTGGAGCAAGTACATATGCATCACATCCAAATACCCTTAGATGTGAAAGAGAGGGTTTCTTACCAATGCATACCTCTTGTGGATTCTTATCCTCCAATGCTGATGAAGGTGATCTGTTGACCAAGTAACATGTTGTCTCCATAGCCTCTGCCGAGAATTCCTGTCCTAACCCGGCACCACTGAGCATGCTTCTTGCCCTTTCCATTAATGTCTTGTTCATTCTTTCTGCAACTCCATTTTGCTGAGGTGTATATGGAGTAGTCTTCTACTGTGCTATACCACACTTCTTACAAAATTCTTTGAAATACCTTAGTGAAAAACTCTCCACCGTTATGTGTCCTCAACACCTTTATCTTCTTCTCTGTCTCGTTTTCCACCAGAGCCTTAAATTCTTTAAACCTATCAAAGTCTTCAAATTTCTTCTTAAGGAAATGTATCCATGTATTCTTTGAGAATTCACCTATAAATGATACATAGTACATAGACTTACCCAATGATGGAACCTTCATAGGTCCAAACACATCACTGTGCACAAGCTCTAATATCTGTTTCGCCCTCTTACCACCAGAGGGGAAACTCACCCGATTTTGCTTCCCATATACAAAATTTTCACAAAAATCAAAATCCAAAGAGCTATTACTCATACCTTCTACCATACCTTTACCATGAAGTATTTGAAGGCCCTTCTCTCTAATATGTCCAAGCCTTTGATGCCACCACATGGTATTCTTTCCAGAGACCACTAGATTTTCTGCTCCACTTGCAGGAACCACATAAATGTTTCACCCATGAATAATAGTGCTACCTTGCAGCTTGTACAAAGTTCCAATCTTAACTCTCCGCATCAATACGAGTGCTCCTCGAACCATTTTCCAGGTATCCTTCTCAAACACTGTTTTTACACCTGCATGATCCAGCTTTCTTACATAAATCAAATTTCTAGCTAATGCAGGAATATGCAGAATGTTAGGGTCCAAACCTAACCCCCTTATTTATGTAATAGGATTGAGTCATAGCTGTAGAGTCAGTAAAGCCCATATTAATAATTGTAGGTGGTTAACCTGCATTTAATGGAGGGTCCATAGTTAGTTGCAAATGGGCCATGGTATTAGATAGATGGTATTAATAAGAACCATGGTATATCCCCATGGTATTGCAGGTATGAATCCTATATAAAGGATAGATACTCCCCTCAAGGAGCATCATGTCTTATTTTGTATTGAGCTCTGCTCTATTGGAGGTTTCCCCCTCGAAGAAGCAAGTGAACATTGCTTTATAAATAATAAAATACTTGTTGTTATTTCTCATTGTTCTATGTTAAGGGTATATGTCTTCGCATATTTGGTACTCTGGTATTGTCTTATAGGTTAAGAGCATAACAAGTGGTATGAGAGCGCTTTCTAGGGCCAATGGGATCTCCAATTTTTAGCAAAAAATTTTTTGGCTAGAGACGTGTTCCGGCGTCTTTAAACCATAGGATTTGTCATTGAGCGCATAAACCTATGGATTTGGGGAGGCATGCACGCAAGAAATACAAGAGGTGGTCACACTGTTGGACTCCCTTGTAACCCCTGTGGGTACCCCTTCGAGTAGTAGTGCATTAGACAGAAGTGCACATAGACTGTCTTCCAAGTACCCTCTTGGTATATCGGAAGCCCCCTAGTTCCCTTGAAAGCTTGCCATAGATAAACTCTCGGTCATCTTGCTGCTACAGTACACCGAGAACAACACTCAGAGAGATTACTCATCTATACGATAGGGTAGTTGTGTTGTACGGCTAAGGGTATTGTTGATCCTCTTTGGTTAGTGCCCTGAAAATTGGACCAAGTACTACTCTCAGACCATTATGTATATTGCATTCTATAACACTTGACACTCTTGGAGACCATAGTTCCCTCATCTATCTCTGGATCACGCATAATCTTTGCGAGATCAGATCCATCAGATCTGCAGCAGCAATTAGTTCCACCATTCAGATCTCTCATATCAGCCATTCAGATCTCTCAGATCCATCAGATCTGTAGCAGTAATTAGTTCTCTCGTTTAGATCTCTCAGATTATCCATTCAAATCTCTCAGATCCATCAGATCTGTCATCCAGATCTGAGTAGTTGTGTGGGTTCCTATACCTGGGCATGATTTTCACAGGACTTTTGGTAGCATTGACATTTCTAGGATTCGACTACTGCAGTATTCCTAAGCAAGGAGAAAAACTTCATTCAGAGTAAAAAAATAAAAAAAATCAAAAAATATGAGACCCTCGAGGGTGCTTATTGGTGACTTAGCCCATCAAAATTAGGACGATGAACTGAGCAAGGTGGTACCATTCGATTGTTAGTGCCAAAAAATTCGCGTGGTCCCAAATTTCAAGTACATCAGATCGCATGGTACAAACTAGAGCTCAAGCTATGGCAAATGAGAGGATCGACAAACTTGAATCAACATTGAACGAGGTCGTGTTGCAGCTGTAGAACTTAATTGCAACACTCTCTAAGGGCAAGGTGGAGGCACACATGGAGGCACATATTGGCAATGAAAACATTGAGGGCGAGTCTAGCTAGTCTCTTCACCTCTTTGGCATCCACCAACAATCCCATCCGTGACCACCCAAGCTCGACATGTATAAATTTGATGGCTCTCAACCAGTCACATGGATAGCACAAATGGAGCAATATTTCACACTAAATTACCTCCTTGATGATGCGACTCAGCTTAGTGTGGATATCATGTACTTGGACAATGAAAGATGGTAATGGTGGCAATTGCATCAACGTTGCTATGGAAGGCCCTTGACTTGGGAGAAATTCAAAAAATCTCTTATGGATCGCTTTGAGCATGAATCTAATTTTGTGGGTCATCTCACTAAGCTCCGACAGACAGCAACAGTCAACAAATATATTTCCGCCTTTGAAGCCTTAGCTTTCTGCAGTGGAGGTCTACATGATGAGTTCTACATGGAATGTTTTGCGAGTGGTCTCAAAGAAGCCATACAAGCCCAAATCTGACTGCACCACCCTAGCTTATGGTTGTAGGCTTGTAGGATAGCTCATGAAGTCGAACGTGGATTAGCCACCCAGTCCAATCGCCCAAATTTCATCGCCAAGGGTCACCCCCCATAGGCTCAAAACACTACCCAAACACTCCAGGTTCAAAAGGTTTCACTAGTATAAATGGTGGAAAGAAGAAAGCAAGGATTATGTTACTACTGTGATGAGAAATACTCCCCCAAGCACAAGTGCAAGGAGCCAAAATTCTTTCAAATTGGTACTACTGATCACAGTTCATCAAAGGAAGCCCCACCACTTGAGGAACCAGAGGAGGAAGAAGAGGACAACCAGCAGAACAATGTACCTGAAGAACCAGTTATCTCACTGCATGCTTTGGCAGGGATTTCTTCACCCCAAACTCTCAAAATCAAAGGTTTTATTAAGCATTTCCAAGTAGTAGTCTTGATTGATAGTCGAAGTACACATAATCTTATCCATCAAAGAGTCACTAAAGCAGTGCATTGTTTTGTCCAAGTAGTTTCTAACTTTCAAGTCCAAATTGCTAATGGGGGGACAATGAAATGTGAAGGCCGTTGTGTAAATGTCAAACTTCAAATGGGGGATTATCAGTTAAAGACCCACATGTTTTCCATACACATGGGAGGGTGCGACATTTTCCTCGGTGTTGAATGGCTATGCACACTTGGCCCAATCACAATGGATTTCCAGGAGTTATATATGAGCTTTAAGCAGAACAACCACACACATATCCTCCGCGAACTCCAGGCGGGAGCTCCCATTATCATCAGCTCACATTAGATGGAAAAATTGTTTAAAAGGAGCCACCACGGAGTTATATCTCAATTCAATGCCATCTAGGCCTTCGAACCCAATTCTCTTCATATTCATCTTGAGATGCAACAGATCTTAAAAAACCATCTGCCAGTCTTTGGCAAGCCTCATGAGCTTCTACCCTCGAGAGGGGAACATGATCATAGCATTACTTTGGTCCGAGGGGCCCAACCACCAAATGTGTGCCCATATAGATATCAGTTCGCCCAAAAGAATGAAATTGAAAAAATAATCAAGGAACTCTCGGAAGAAAGTGTCATTTGTCCCAACATTATTCCTTATTCCTCGCTGGTGGACAGGGTGCCCAAGAAATATGGGGAATGGCATATGTGTCCAGACTTTAGGGCCCTCAATAAGTTGACAATCCAAGATAAATTTCCCATCCTGGCCTTAATCTGGACGAAGGTTTCTATGGATTTCATTAAAGTTCTTCAAAAGTCAGGAAACAATCTAGTCATCATGGTGGTTGTGGACAAACTTTCTATGTATGCTCATTTTTGTGCCCTACCCCACCCTTTTACGCCAACTTTGGTCACTCAATGTTTCTTGGAACAGATTTACAAATTGCGTGGGATGCCCACTTCCATTGTGTCTGATCGTGACCTGATCTTCCCCAGTGACTTTTGGCAGGAGCTCTTCCAGCTACAAGGTACCCAACTACAACTCAGTACTTCATATCATCCATAAACTGATGGTCAAACTGAAGCAGTAAACAAATGTCTAGGGACCTACCTTAGGTGTTTCACTTGAGAAAAGCAACATCTTTGGGTATAGTGGTTACCTCTAGCCGAATGGTGGTATAACACCAACTATCATGCCACCACCAAAATGACTTCATATGAAGCAATTTATGGTCAACTCCCTCTTTCCCCTACTTCTTATATTAAGGGATGCTCAAAGGTCCAAGCAGTGGATCAATTCCTATAGAACCGTGCAACCATGTTGGCCCACCTTTGAGAGAATCTTCACCAAGCCTAGAACTGCATGAAGCAATAGGTAGATCAACATCGCTCAGAATGCCAATTTCAAGAAGGGGATCAGGTATTTTTGAGGCTGCAACCATATAAGCAAACATCACTCAAAGACAAGGGTTGTCAGAAATTTTCTCCAAAATTCTATGGACCACATCAAGTACTTCAGCACATTGGAGAAGTCACCTACGAGCTAGCTTTGCCACCCACTACAAAAATCCATCTAGTCTTCCATGTCTCATACCTCAAGAAAGTGATTGGGAACCATTGCAGAATTCAAACCAATCTACCTGAAGTGGATGAACAAGGATCAATCTGGCTCCAACCTGAACAGGTTCTTGACACATGAGAATGACACCTACGTGGCCGCATGATCAAAGAAGTCCTCGTCAAGTGGAAAGACACCTCTTCGGAAGATGCAACCTCAAAACTAGCTACTATCCTTTAGCAGTTTCCGCCGCTTCAGCCTTGAGAACAAGGCTATTCTTATGGGGGAGGGCATGTTAGGATCCAACCCTAACCTGCTTATTTATGTAATAGGATCGAGTCATAGCTATAGAGTCAATAAAGCCCATATTAATAATTGTAAGTGGTTGGCCCGCATTTAATTAAGGGACCACAATTAGTTGCAAATGGGCCATGGTATTAGATAGATGGTATTAATAAGAAAAATGGTATTGCATGTATGAATACTATATAAAAGATAGAGACTGCCCTCGAGGAGCATCGTGTCTTATTTTTTATTGAGCTTTGCTCTATTAGAGATTTCCCTCTCGAAGAGGCAAGTCAACATTTCTTTACGAATAATAAAATACTTGTTGTTATTTCTCATTGTTCTATGTTCTCGGTATATTTCTTTGCATATTTGGTATTTTGGTATCGTCTTGCAGGTTAAGAGCATAACACAACACCCGGAAGTGTTCTAGCCCTTCCGCCTTATAACTTCAACTTTACTTTTCCACAACCAACGATTCTAGCCTTCCTATCATCCCCTAAGAAGACATCACCACCATCGTATTTATCATACTCACAGAACCACTCTCTATGGGGAGTGAAGTGAAAGGATGCACCTAATTCAATCAACCATGATTCATGATCTACATGTGTACTTGAAGAAGCCAATAACACATCCCCACCTTCATCTGAGGTGGTTTGTTCCTATGTAGAAGAAGCATCATCAGATCCCTTTCCTTTGTCAAGAGCATTAGATTTACAGTCTCTTTTGTAATGCCCTTCCTTTCTGCATTTCCAACACACCACCTTTACAGGTTTCCCTAGAGATTTAGATCTCCCACTTGACGACTTATTTTTGTTTCTATTCTGGGACCGTCCTCGTACAAATAAGGCATCACCATTATAACTCTCCATATTTTTCTATCTTATCTCCTCCGTAAGCAAGGATGAGACTATTTCATCAAACTAAAAGGCAGTTGCATTGCTACCTATTGTAATAACTAGACTATCTCACGAATTTGGTAGAGAACACAACAAACTGATACACTTATCTTCATTTGAAATTTTAATATCAACAGATAATAACTGACTTACCACAGTATTAAATGCATTCAGATGCTCTGTCATCGAGTGTCCATCTTTCATCCTCAGGTTATACAACTTTTTTCGTAGGAATAGTTTATTCACTAGAGACTTAGATTGATACAAAGTCCCTAACTTGTCCCACAAAGTCTTTGCTGTAGCTTCCCCCAATACATTCAACAATATTAAATCTGAGACACACAATTGTATTGTGCTCTTTACCTTCCAATCCAACTTCTTCCATTTTTCATCAGACACTCCCGTTGGTTTAGTACCTCAATCTACCATGATCCACTGATCTTTATCCACCAACAAATCCTCCATCTTGAGTTTCCATAACTCAAAAATCTGACTAATAAATTTATCGATCTTTATCTTTCCACTGCTCGCCATCTTCTTTCACCACCAGAATCGATCTCGCAGATCTCCCACTGAATAGGGTCTACCATAGGCCCGAGGAAAACCCCTCAGCAACAAAGGCATTCTCTTGAAGCCAAAATATCTCTCATACCAAATGTAGGTTTTAACCCCATAAAGAAATTACGTGTATACGAATTCTAAAACGCAGAAAATAAACAATGCGAGAGCATAACACGTAAAACACATATATACAGAGATTTTTCTGTGGATCCCAAAATCGGGATTACGAGGTTGATTTTTCATTATGTTGCTTTCAATGTTACAATACGTATTTATACATGCCGAAGCATTCAATACCGTGGAACGAAAAATTATCATGTCCAAAACCATGGACCGAAAACCATCGTGTCCAAAACCATGGATCGAAAACCATAGGTAGGTCCATCCAACCTAATATACAGTCCCAAAAAAAATAAATCTCGGGGCACTGCCCCAGACCTTGTAGAGGGGAGCTACCCCCCCCCCAAAAAAACCACCCTCTGAACCCCCCACTGCGCAATTGGCACAACGAAGGGGGGGCTCCGGCCCCCCTCTAACCCCTTGATTCACTACGTCGATTAGTCATGGAAAGAATATAACACAACATTGCATAAGGATTCCAAGGCGTATTGCGAGGCACGCAATGCATGTCAGAGAATGGGAAGAACATCATGATGGGATGAAATGCCATTACACCCTCAAGTATATTTGCAACCATTTGAGAAATGGGTGATTGATTTTGTTGGCACAATTCAACCCCCAGGAAAGGAAACACACGTGTGCTATATCATCACCGCGATGGAGTATCTAATCAGATAGGAAGAAGCACAACTGGTTAAGGATTGTACAAGGGAAACAACATAATTGTTTTTATTTAAATATGTCTTAACGAGATTTGGCTGCCCAAAAGTGTTGATGAGCAATAGAGGTACACACTTTCTAAATGAAACAATGAACGCTTTGACTAAAGAATTTCAGGTATACCATCAAAAGGGTACACTATATCACCCACAAGCCAATGTGACAGTTGAAGCATTCAATAAGATTTTTGAGAACGTGTTGACGAAGATCTGCAACACGTTGTGGAATGACTGGGATGTGCACATACTTGCAGTACTATGGGCTTATAGGACTACTTATAAAGATGTTCATAAAGAAAACATCATTCAGACTGGTATATGGGGTCAAAGTTATAATGCCGATGAAGTATATTGTGACTAGTCTACGCATAACAACTCTCACAGGTATGGTGTATCGTGAGGCCTTGGAGGAACCGCTCGCGCAACTCGTGAAGCTTGAAGAGGAACAATTTTTGGCAGGATTTCATCAAGTATAGAAGGAATGAGAAAAAGTGTGGCATGATTGCCATATCCAGCTTCACCCTTTGAAGGTAAATAATCTTGTCGTGTTATGTGATAGTAAATTCACTAAGTTTTCGGGGAAATTCGAGATGTATTGGCTACAACCATATATTATCAAAGAAATTATAGATGGAGGTGCATTTTAGCTCGCGAAGCTCAATGGGGAACCTTTTCCACGAAGAGTGAATGGGAGTAGATTGAATTTGTACACAAGGGTTACTGCGCAATGACTATATTGTGACACGATAGTCTTAGTGCTCCAAGCAGCTATAAGGAAGCACGAGACTATAAACTACACTGCCCAATTTAGAGAACAACGCATCGAGTAGGTTGTATGGAAAGAGACATAAAGACAACCTATGAAGCTCTATGCAAGAAGCTATGCCATGGAGGGAGGTGACATGCAACATAGCATAAAAGTGACCATTTGAGTCATTTTTCATGACTTGACGGCCATAAGATGGTTAAGAGGAGTGGGACGGAGGCATTTAAGGAAAAAAATCTTTGAAAATCTTCCACTAAAACAACATTTATTATCATAAATTTACGGGGAACACTCGAATTTGAATTCAAAACCGCCTATAAATTGCACGTGCCAGTCCAATAGAGAACACTTTGTGCTCTAAGAGCTGTTGCTAAATTTCATTGTCTCTCGCCTATGAGCCAAGCATTTTGGGAATAATTTGTGTCACAAACAAACATTTCTCCTGAAGCCCACGAGTTCTTTATGGAGAGAATGACTAACACTAACCCCGCTGAAGCCTTAAGTTTAGAAGTAGTTGTATCCAACACTCCAGGACCAGAAGTATCAAGTGTAGAAGCTACGTTTGCGGTGCCCACGACGCTGAGGTCACCTAGGCCGAAATAGACCATCGAAAAAGACAAACAACCTGCCATGGAAGAGAAGAAACCTGCAACAAAGAAAAAGAAGAAAAATATGTGAGGTACGCTCATCCCTAAGGAAGAATGCCACGACATAGACATAGAAGAAAGACAAGAAGCGAGTGAAAGTAGCGGACATGGAGGTGGAAGAAGGTGAGGGAACAGAGGACATTGATGCTGGAGGAATAGAACCCATAACCAGGCTACCCGAGTATATCGCTCCATGAAAGGGAAAGGTGAAGTTCACAAAGGACCTAGATTCTAAGAAGTTCACCATTTCCATGCCCCTACTACCTGAGCAGGTCCAGTTTGAAGGTCCTTGGCTCAAGAAGATCCCACTATTGAAAATGGAGGATTGGGACCTTGTAGATCACACTAAGTTTCCACGCTTGGTGACAAGAAAATATATGAGGAGGGTTTACTATGACGAAATAGGTGTTACAACGCTGGAAACAGAAGAATAAGTCCGCGGTGTCGAGCAACCAAGGTTGCTCAATTTTCTATGGGTGCCACATTATCCGAGCACCCCCATTAACACAATCTATGTGCACGAGCTTCTCACATTGGTGCAGAATGGCTGTATGTGGCTAGGAGGGCATATACGCATCACAAACATGCTAATTCACAGAATCATGCACCTTCCGTATGAAGGCTTGAGCCCGACTAAGGAGTTTGGAGGAAGACTAGAGAGAAATACCTCGCAAAAGGAATGAAGAGAGATTACGGTCTTGTGAAGAAGTCGCAAGGGTATTCAAATTTGTCTATAACAGACCTGACAGTCCAATTCGCTACCCAAATTTTCGGAGGCAATATGATGAGGAGATGGCACGCGGATGAAGTTCCGATGCTAGTGGTTTCTCTGGATGCACCATGCGTGAAGGGTGTACAATTTAATTGGTCAAGATACCTCTAACAAGAGTTCTTGTAAACTGTCGAGAGGCAAAGGATGAAACCAAGTCATTTCAATACGCTTGTTTATTGCTATCGAGTGTGCTTTTCGCATGGGAATCGCTAGAGGACAGCCAATTTCCTCCACTTGAGGAAGGATTTCCACAGGCAGCGTAATTTGCTTCCTTCTGGGCTACAAAGGATCACGTGTGAACTACAGAAATAAAGATATTTTGGGTCCTTATGGAAATGAGTCTCAACATGGGAATAAATCAGCGTCCGAGGTTGTCCCCAACCTTGTTCATGTAGTTGTTAGCCTACGCAACATTCAATGATGACTTCCACTACCTATACATCCAAGCATGAAAGGATCCAGAGTAGAAATGGCATGACTTGCCATATTTGGTGACGGAAAGAGATGTGCAGGAGGTGGTAGCGAGATGGCCTGCAAAGTGGCACACCGTGTTAGACTTAACTGTTGGACCAAGCACGGGTGCATAAATTTTTGCCACACAGAAAAATAAGGAGGAAGCTAAGTAGGTTGCGCGTAACCTAGCTGCGGAGAAAAAGAAGGAAGTTGTAGAGAAGGCTTGTGTTGAGGAGGAATGCACTAATAAGAAGTAGGTGAAGAAAGACCAACATGATTCCGAGGAAGGTGACAAGTCACCTTCACGAGAGACAGAGACAAAATAGCTTTTAGAAAAAGATGACAGAGGCGAGGAAGGGCAGCACACCCCCTTCATTTTGAAAAGGCGTGACCTGTAGTAGCAAGGTGGAACACAAAAAAAGTAGAAAGCTCAGAAAACACACGTTGATTTGATGGTGTTAAAAGAATGTGACCTTGATGAGATCAACGATAAAGTGAGGGACACCACAATAGAAGTGCTACAACCATTTGAGTAGTAGTACATGAAGACATTGGGGAATGTTTAGAAGGATCTCTACGAGTTGCAACTCCAAGCAACCAAGATCCAAGAAGATGTCGGGAAAGAGAGTGGTGCATAAGGTAGTTTGGCATGGAGAAAAAGTACATTTGCGGAGATGGCCTCGCCGTAGGATGTGAAAGTCTTCCCCTTGCTTGAAGGCTTAGTCCATGCTAAAACCGATGAACAAAGAGCACTCCTTAACAAAGTCACAAAAATGGGACTAAACCTTGTTGTAATATCACTTGAGTCACTGCATGCATTAATACAAGGAGTAGGGGAAGAGCTTAAGATGAGGGAACAACGAGCAATTAGTGTTGTCAATGAAATTAAAGTCAATAATCAACAAGTGTTCACTAAAAAGACACAGGTTCTAAAGGAAAAGGAGACGATGCAAGCACGTAGTTCACGACTAGAGTAGTAGTAGTAGAGGCATGCAAGTTAGTGCTTGAACTTCGCATCTCAAAGGATGTAGAACGAGAAGCAAAGATCAAAAACTAGCCGCTGGTGTGCGTGAGGCTAAAGGAGAGGTTGGATGAGTTGCATTTGAACTCAGCATGAAGATTACATAGTTGCAGTTAAAGTTGCAGCCAGTGACTCTACCTGAGGTCTCGGAGTAGCACGGAGGCATGATAAAGGAAGGAATGGACACCTTAGATCCCATAGTCGTTGATTGGATGACATTGTTTGAGTAAGAAATGGTGTTAGTGACTAATTTGCAGGAGGATCTAAACGTGTAGATGCTAAATATAGAAGTAAAGGAGCCATAGCGATAATACAATGAAGTGAGGGCAACTCCACGCTCCATAGCATAAGTGCAATGCCTTGCTAAATTATAGGAGGGAAATCAACTCCTAACACAGGTAGAGGAAGCTCAAAAGAAGGAGACCTTACTAAAGGACACGTTGTAGCCATGGTTAGATGAATCTTATCAAGTCACGACTACTATTCACGATAAAATTAAAGGGTTGCAGTAGAAACAACATGCGATGAGGCTTGCCATCGAAGGACCAACCACAGAACAATTGGTGGAAGAAGTCAAGCACGTAGAGATGTAGAGTGATGCTGAAGTTACAGTAATCTAGGTTAAGCTCGGGGGATCTTCACAGTAAGATTGCGACGCGAGCCGAGTGACTTGAGAGTGAGTCATGTTCTTTGTATCAAGGGCTAGGCGAGGGTCCCTCCGTCATTTTTGGAGTTAAGATAACCCAAGTTTTGATACATTTTTGTAATTAATGTAAAGTCTCCGAAATTTGTTGATGTGGAGCGAGTAGATGAATAGGAGTCAAAGGGGTTTAGCCCCTTGTTTTATGTAAAGCTTGAGTTGGTTTTGAGACCCACCCATGGTCCATGGACCATGGAATTGTATGAAAAAGGCTATAAATAGGTGTGTCTTAGAGAGTCTAAGGCATAAGTTTGATAAGAATTGATGATGGATAGAAAGTGATAACAAAGAGAAGTGGGTCACATAAGAGGACTACAACTCAGTGTGCACAGGCCTAGGTAGAGTGTGCAGCTGAGTGCACATGGTAGTTTTGAGTCTTTAATCTTGAATTGAAGATCAATAAAGACAATTTCCAAAGAATTCTTTCATATTTCTCTTTACTTGTGTTTATGATATATGCTATCAATGAATGATGTGTTTTATGGAATATTGATTGAATGTTGCAGGATTCTATTGAATAACTATTAATAATGTACTCAATTCATGTTTAAGTAATTTTGTGAAGATTGTAATGAATTCTATATTTATGAATACCTTAAATAAATCTACGGGAACCCTAATTTAAGACTTCTTTCTCATGTGTGTAAGTAGATGTTTAAGTAATTTTGTGAAGATTGTGATGAATTCTATATTTATGAATACCTTAAATAAATCTACCCTAACCCTAATTTAAGACTTCTTTCTCATGTGTGTAAGTAGATAGATTGACTATTAAATGTTTGCAAAGAGTGATCATAGACCTTAGTGGATGTATGAAGGCGAGTTGCAGCCTCAAAGTGTATCAATGTGCCCCAAGGAAAATCTAATGCACTAAAATACATCACACTAGTCTCTCAGTGCCAAAACTTAGTTCTTGCATCCCCCATAGTGCTTCTCATGAGAATGCAAAGTGCATTAGGCAAGTTGTTTCTGAAAGGACCAGTAGTGTAGGGATTTGTTGGGTGGGGCAACTAACTCTGAACCTAGGTAAGGACCCCCTAAGTCAAAATGAATAAAACATAAATCTACAAATAATATTATATGCAGGCTTAAAAAGTTAAAACTGGAAAATATATTATAATAAGAGTTATTTTAATAAAAAATTTGGAAACTCTGATAGTTATAAATGAGTATATAGTATGAGATAACTTTCTATAAAATATCCATACGAAAGTGAATTCAATTGAGAAAGATAAAAGAGAATACCAACTTTTCTTATATACAAATCACAAAGTTCATGTGTATAAGGTTTTACATGAAGGATTCAAAAAAATGAAAACAAGTTTCTTTTACTATTGAAAAAAGTAAAACATATAGTACTCAAGAAAATTATTTTAAAAGTTCATACAAGTGTGAATGTGCTAAAAGGCACAATTTGACTTTTACTAGAGAAAGAAAAATTTCTTCTGGAAATTGTAGATCCCTAATATCAAAATTAACAAAATCTAAGAAGGGTGTAACGAAGCAATAATTATTGTCTTCATTCAAATAGACATGCTTTGTCCATAAGAACCCAGAAAGTTGGAAGGGTATATCCGAACAGGTACCGTGGAGAGAGATCGAACCCCACATTAATAATGAAGGAACTCTAGGAAAGTGGTTGATGCCATGTAATAATATAGGAAAGAACTAAGAGTACCTTAGAGAAGATAAAACAAAACATATTTCAGTTTTCATTTCTATAAAGGAATGGAATAGAAACCTTGTGAAAAAAAAAAAAAAAAAATAATACCTGACGTGGTTGTTGACCTGCTTGGGACCACACCTGAAACGAAAGAAAATCGCTGGGCAATGTTACGAAAGAGTCTTACAACCTGGAGTTAGGAAATAATAAGAGAAGTCATTCATAATCATATGTAATATACAATGGAGTGTAATATTTCTTAATAAAAAAAAAATAGTTAAGAACTGAAGACAATATATTCACTTCATTTGATAAGAATAGAAAAAAAAAAAACCTCATGTAACCCTAGTAGGGTTTTTGTCACACTAAAATATGGTGGCATAAATATTTCATGTGAATATTCGTTTCTCGAAAAGTAAGAATCCTTTTAATAAAATTCAAAACCCTAGGTTTAAAGGAGGTTGTAACTTGTGAAAAAACCTAAATGTTAGAAATTAAATATATTCAAATCAAGGAACATAAATATAACACCATATGTGAAATTTAAAGTCCCCAAGATGAAAAGTGCTAAGAATCCTTCGAATACAGTTGAAGGTAGAGAAAAAGGTTCACATAACCTTTTATATATATAAAAAAGTAATCATATGAGCTACTATATTTAAACAAAAAGGGCTTGAATAAAGTTCATGTAATTACCTAGCTCGAGGTTCAGAAATATTTTCCAGGAGGTCGGGATTGAATAAAGTTCATGTAATTACCTAGCTCGAGGTTTAGAAATATTTTCCAGGAGGTCCTTACAGCCTTGATGAATCAAATAAATTCAAGGGTTTACAATCTCGAACCTATGGAAGAGTAATGCAAGCCTCCAAACCCTACAATATTAGTAATAAGTATATATTGAAAGCAAAAACCAATTAAAAACTTATAAAATAACTCGAAGTACTTAACTCTTTAAGAATTACTCTTACCTTTTAGAGGATATTGACACATTTCAAGTACAGAAGATTTCATGAAAAACAAATCCTCAAGTCAACTATTTGTATATGCCAAATGGAAGTGGCTTGCCCATTAAAGAAAACCCAACATACACTTGAAAGTGTAATTCTGAGAAAAGTAGTAGTGTCGTTGAAAACAAACTAGAAGCTCTAGCTGCAGAGAAACATATTCAATAGAGAGTTGATGGTATAAGCATCCAACACTAAACCTATGTTAAAACACTCACCCCATATTGACCATTGATTCATTCATTATTGATCAAAATCGTTGGTTAAAGTCAAACGAGATTGGTGTATGTGGCATTAGCAGAGGTTTTCCTCTTGAGAGTGAGGAATACTCTAGAAGATCTTTAAATATGACTTAAAAATGATTAAGTAATAGGTTCCAAAGTTCCCAATAGTCCCACATTGGAAAATATAATAGGTTAATTACTTCATATTTATGCTTAATCTGGAGTGTAAAATAAAAATAAAACAGGGTGGCTATGATGATGTATCATTCTAAATCCATATATAAAATGGAAGTTGGAGCATATTGAAAATTTTATATTCAATCAAGGTTAATATGCATTGTGCTAGGTCCCAAAAAAAAATCATGCAATGGGCTAAGGTCAGTGATGAGTATTTATTCAATATGAATGTCACTTGTTAATATCAGCTTAATGATGACTATAAATATTAAATATAAAAGAAAATAAAAGGAGGTCTTAACCTTACTCAAATATGAATTTATACTTGTTAATATCAACTTAATGATGACTATAAGTATTAAATATAAAAAAAAATAAAAGGAGGTCTTAACCTTACTCAAATATGAATTTGTTAATATGCATTGTGCTAGGTCCCAAAAAATCATGCAATGGGTTGTTAATATCAACTTAATGATGACTATAAGTATTAAATATAAAAGAAAATAAAAGGAGGTCTTAACCTTACTCAAATATGAATTTTTAGTACATCTCACTTGTTAATATCAACTTAATGATGATTATAAGTATTAAATATAAAAGAAAATAAAAGGAGGTCTTAACCTTATGCATTGTGCTAGGTCCCAAAAAAAATCATGCAATGGGCTAAGGTCCATGATGAGTATTTATTCAAATATGAATTTTTAGTACAGTCTCACTTGTTAAT
This sequence comes from Pinus taeda, assembly GCA_000404065.3. Lineage (NCBI taxonomy): Eukaryota > Viridiplantae > Streptophyta > Pinopsida > Pinales > Pinaceae > Pinus > Pinus taeda. The sequence goes on from APFE030720136.1 coordinate 74,802, forward strand.
ATCAACTTAATGATGACTATAAGTATTAAATATAAAAGAAAATAAAAGGAGGTCTTAACCTTATGCATTGTGCTAGGTCCCAAAAAAAATCATGCAATGGGATTGTGCTAGGTCCCAAAAAAAACCATGCAATGGGCTAAGGTCCGTGATGAGTATTTATTCAAATATGAATTTTTAGTACAGTGTGACTTGTTAATATCAACTTAATGGTGACTATAAGTATTAAATATAAAAGAAAATAAAAGGAGGTCTATTACAATAGATTCAACCAAATATTATTAGTGAAAGGAAATAAAAATAGAATGCCATATTTATTCCAAGTATATTATCTATGTTTAAATACTTCTATACATCACATACAAAAGGAACAAGAAAGACAATTTAGTGGCTACCATTTGTTGTACAAGCTAACAATGAAGTTTTCTAGAGAACTTTTTTAACCCTTACAAGTGTAGGTAGACCATTAATAGTGAAACATAAATATTTCTTTTTCTCTCTATATACTATATATATATATATATATATATATATATTATTATAATAATGTTTTGGAAAATCTTTTATGTTGAACTAGAAAATATAGTATTAAAAAATGGTATTATAAGGGTTATTATAAGTAGTATTAGAGTTGTAGTTACAACAATGGGCCTCTTTGGGTCTTGAAACTGAAAAACTAATGTGCATGTTGTGAACAAGTTATGCAAAGGGTTAAAAATATGAAAGGTGGAAGAGGATTTTAAAAGTCAAACCTCAATAGGATCACCAATGGGTGATGCAGTGTATGACATTGAGCTAGGAATGGTTGGGGGTGGAACTAGTAATCAGAAAGACAAGATTCTAAATTATTTAAAGTAATAACAAGTCTAATAGTAAACTTTGATTGTAATAGATTTTTCTAGGCTTGTTAGCACCCTTGTACAAGCTAACAATGAAGTTTTCTAGACAAATTTTTTAACCAGTACAAGTGTAGGTAGACAAATATTTCTCTCTCTCTACTATATATATATATATATGCCTTGGAAAATCATTTTTAGATGTTGAACTAGAAAATATAGTATTAAAAAAATGGTATTATAAGGGTTATTATAAGTAGTATTAGAGTTGTAGTTACAACAATGGGCCTTCTATGGGTCTTGAAACTGAAAAACTAATGTGCATGTTGTGAACAAGTTATGCAAAGGGTTAAAAATATGAAAGATGGAAGAGGAGTTTAAAATTCAAACCTCAATAGGATCACCAATGGGTGATGCAGTGCATGACATTGAGCTAGGAATGGTTGGGGGTGGAATTAGTAATCACAAAGACAAGATTTTAAATTATTTCAAGTAATAACAAGTCTAATAGTAAACTTTGATTGTAATAGATTTTTCTAGGCTTGCTAGCAGCCTCAATCCTTTCTCTTAATGGTTTTCCATTTGACTAACTCATAAAGTGATAATGTAGGTTGTCCCTAGGTGTTATAACCTTTGAAATCACTATCTTATCATAAATGTATCATTTGCAATTTGATACTTACATTTTTATTAGGGAAATTGAGAAAGGAAGTTCACTTTGTTTCAAATCAAAATCAAGCCTATATTTGATAACTTGTCTGTAAGTAAGAGCTAGTGTAGGTTAAAAGTATCTACTCAAGATAATGAAAAATACTAGAAAATGAAAATGATGTCAAAATGATGTCTTTAAGGGAAAAATAACCATAATTACTAGAAAAAAAAAAAAAAAAAAACATTTAAAAAAATAAAAGGCATACCTTAAATAAGGGTGATTTCCTTTAAAAAAAAAAAAATATCAAGGAACATATATTGTTCTCTCTACTACAAACACTTTCTTTACATGCTTAAGATAAAGGTAAAATTCTTTTGTCAATGTGAAAACCATTACTTTTCAAATAAAACCCAAAAAATAATTTGCTTCTGGTTCAAGAAACCTCTGTGTTCATTGCTGTTAACACATTCTTCATGGATCAACTAAGTTTTACTTTATTGTGAAGTTGGTTGAATATTCAAATAGAGAAGTATGAAGCGATGGTCCGTGTGAATCTTTGTTCACTGTTAATTTGATAGAAACATATTTACAAGTCTAGTTGAAGCATCCAAACCCTCTAATGAAGCGTCGAATTACAATCATAAAATTCTTTTTTTATGTGGTTTAGATTAGTGTTAGGATTTAGGAAAGTGAAATCTAGGTTGAATGGAAAAAACATAGATTTATCTATGTTGCAAATATTGATTATGTATATTTTTTTTTTTTTTTAGCAAATTGCCTTATTTTTTGACGACATATCTTTCCCATGTTTCATGTTGGTATTTATTTATTTATTATTTCAAATTTCAAATTTACTTATAATCATAACACACCTATAACATACATTCTATAGTGATGGGTGAATGAACACAAAACTGTGGATAATCCGGATCATACCACTACAAAAAACTTCCACAGAAACCTAAAATCTAACAGAACTTGGTCACTTTTAGGACCTCTATTTATAATAACTTTATTTATTTTCTTGTCTTATGAACTGTTCTTGCATTTATTGCGTTGTAAAGTACTTTCATTTATATAGAATTATTTGTTTTAAAAATAAAGCAACTCTATATGTCATCAAACACCCTGAACACGCACTTGGTTAGAATTATTTGTTTTAGAAATAAAGCAACTCTATATGTCATCAAACACCCTGAACACGCACTTGGTTATTAGTTTGTTGCACCTGCCTTATCCAAAGGATATAACCAAAGACCAAAGACTTTATCCAAAGGATATAACGAAAGACCAAAGACTATACTATATTAAGGATAAATATTCATTTTTTATTTACTTATCATTATTAGGAAAATCATTCTTGGCTTTGTCCCAAAAGTGTGTTATTAGGACACTCGCTTGGTGGATCAATGCTTGTTGCCAAGTACAGAAGTAAGGTTGAAGAACACAACCACATTAATGCATCTAGGAAAATGCACCTAACTAAGATTTTTATTCTTGTTGTCTTAGTTCTAAGTTTGAATTTACTAGAAAATATTCTTTTAGGAACCAATTCCTTTATCCTATGAAGCTAGAAGTCTTTAAAGATTTCATGTTTATTCTGATACCTTTGATATCAAAATGGGAATCAAATTTGTTTACTATTGTTTATTAAAAGTTCAACTTATGTTGTTTGGAAATACCTTGCAAAGCATAGTAGAAGTTATTAATATCTTTGGTGAGCCTTTTGCCATGGATTATGTTTATTATGGTTGTCTTGCATGAGTTTGAGGGTTTGGATTTCCCTAATTCAATTTATTATGCCTTCTCCACCATTAAACTTTAGGATATTTAAAAATTGTCTAAATTCTAAATGAATTACTAATAAGTCTTAAAAATAGTGAGTAAGCATAGTCTAACTATTACACGTTTTAGAACTTTTTGAGTCAAGTTTTATGGTTAGTTTTACCTAGATTTGGCCTAAAATATGCCTAGAATTTTATCATTCAGCACTCTCGAATTTGAAAGGTTTGAATTGTTAACTCAAAATATTGAGTGGCATGGATGTTTGAGTAATTTTTATGGTTGAATTTTACAATCAGATTGGTTGATGTGTTTATTTTTCTTACTACCCTTGAAAGCATCTCTGAAATGTGAAATGAGAAATATTCAGATAGTGTTTTCTTCAAACAATACCTGGATTGTGCACACACTATCAACTAGAAATATTGTGAGTATGATTTTGAGATTTACACATCAAAGCCAAAGAAAACAAGATAGTTGATGCTTTAAGTAGAAAACTTAATCAGATTTGTGCTACAATAATAATTAATTGATCAAATTTGCAAAAAAATGATAAGTTGAAAGAGAGAGAAGTTTATTTTTTAGTTAACAACCAAAATTTATTGTTGTTTAAAGGTCGAATTCATATACCAAATGAAATAAATCTGAAATTTTTGTCTTATATGAGATGCATAAAGGACCAATAGTTAGTCATCCTAGTTATAAAAAGTGGATTACAATATTGAAAAGGGATTTTTTCCAGCCAAACATGAAAAATGTGACAACTAAGTATGTAACAAGATGTCTTGAATGCCAACAAGTTAAGGACTCCCATCAACATCCTATTCGTTTTCTACAACCATTGCCCATTCCTCAGTGTAAATGGGAGACTATTTCAATGGATTTTATTATTGGACTATCGAAGACAACAAAACAACATGATGCCATTATGGTTGTAGTTGGAAAATTTAGCAAGGCAACACACTTCATTCTAGTCAAATATGCATTTAAGGCTATAAACATTGTAGAAATATTTATAAGGGAAATTTTTAGATGTCATGGAGTTCAAAGTTTGTGTTATTATATAGAGATGCAAAGTTCACCTCCAAATTTTGGAAAGGACTATTTTAAAGCATGAGAACCAAGATAAACTATAATACTTCCTATCATCCTCCAACTGATGGTCAAATGGAAAGGAACAATCAGATATTAGAGGACATGTTAAGGATGTATGTGAAAGATAAACATACAAAATGGGAGGATTAATTGCATTTAGTTGAATTTTCCTATAATAATGGATATCATACTTCTTTAAAAAAGAGTTTGCTTGAGGTTATGTATGGAATAATATTCAACTTACCATTGATTTGGAATCACCTTGAAGACAGATTAATATTAGGACCATACATGTTAAAAGAAATGGAAGAGATAGTCAAGAAAGTGAAAAAAAACATGAAAACAACTCAAGATCTCCAAAAATGCTATGCAGATTTGAGGAGAGCTCAAAAGGAATTTAATATGGGAGATCAAGTATACTTGAAATTCAAACCTAAGAAAAGTACACTAGGACATGGAAGTTGTGCTAAGCTATCTCCTAGATATTATGGGCCCTTTGAAGTCTTATCCATAGTTGGACCTCTTGCTTACAACTAGCCCTTCGAGCCAACATTAAGATTCATAATGTGTTTCATGTTTCATTATTAAATACATATGTACATGGTCCTTCTCATGTTGTGCATTGGCATGTTGTACAAGTGGAACTCTAGGGGAATTTCTAGATGAGAGGGTGGATACACTCTAGAATAGAGAAATAGTGTAGTTTAAGGTTCAATGGAAACATCTTGCTCCATAAGAAGAAACCTGAATTGGAGGATGCTTTTAAGGAAGCTAATTGTTATCACCAAAAAATTGATCATCTAGCCATAATTTACTAGATGGATCCAAGTACACCATGTAGGGCCAATTTTACCATAGTAAAATTGCTTTCAATGTCATAAATTAATTAATAAACCACATTTGTTAAGTCATTTATAATTAAACCCAAGAAGAATAATTAAATAAATCACTATTTATTTAATTATCTTCTAGGAATAATTAATTAAACCATTGTTTAACTAATATTCATTGTCATATTTGAGAGAGTTATGAGAAATAAAAAGATAAATCATTGATTATATTATTTTTGTCTAGGAATAATTAATTAATCACCAATTAGTTATTATTTCTAGTCTAGTTTGACTAAATCCCCTAGGAATACTTTGTTTATTATTCCTTAACCGTATTCCTTGAGATGATAAATAAATAATTTATTTATTTATTATTTCTAAATAAAAGTTTAAATACTTTTTCCCTCCAACCAAATATAATAAAATATTCCAAATGGTTAATTCTAGAATTTGGTTAGTAATATTTTATTATTTCCCATTATTCAAGAATAACCTAATATTTTGTTATAAATAGAAGGGTTTTACATTCATTCTTAACTTTTGTTTATTTTCATGGTTGCACTCACTGTGGTAACCTTGATTAGCTAAGACATTTTGTTTTCTCAGTTTTACACATTATAAAGAGAGAGAGACTCTTCAAAAGCTGAAGACATTGAGGATAGCCAAGAACCCATCCCATTGAGGGGCACTGGTAACATTATTTGTTCCCTTCACAAGTGTTGTTTAATAAAATACATTCTTTATATATCTCGTTTCCATTGGATTATTAGAGTTATTTGCGCTTATTTTACTATTCCATTTTGTTGTTTAACTATTTCTGTCACATAGATAAGGGCTTTGGCAAGTTTCACTTCTATCATTAGCTGCAGATATACACTCTTTAATAGCCATTTTTATTGTTAGGGTTGTTTTTCATCCATAGCCTAAAGTATTTTTTTTCATACACTTTCAAGAAGAATACTACAAAACAAATTGGCGACTCCACTGTGTTTTTAATTTTGATTTAGAAGCCTGAGTGACCTTTAGTTTTCAGCTTAGGGTTTTTCTTTCTTCAATCTCTTAATGTTTCTCACTAGCATTCTAACCCTAGATTAGTCAAATCTCTAACTTCCATACGTTTTCTAGTCATTTTTGCAAGTCACACGAACCAGTCACGATAGAGACGACAAATTTCTCTAAGACTTTATGCCCGAGAACTAAGGAGCACAAATCGTACTTTTCTGCCCCAAAATTGCGATGTGGAGGTCTAAAACAGACTTTCTTGCCTAGAAAGTATGATATCCCCCTAAATAGGTCACTACGCGTGATTTTAGGATTTCTGGGATTTTTTCTTGTGAGTTTCTGAGTTCTGCCAAGAGTTGTCTGTTGGGTTGGTTGACCACTGTCTTAGCCCACTTAGGCCTTGATATACTATGCTTCTCTCATCGAAGTGGAATTTATCCCCTTAAGGCTTATAGTACACTTCCACCTTTATAGGATGAGTTTAGCTGAGTAAGAAGTCTGAGTTTTTGCAGATATTTCAGCCATATTTTCAGATCTATACCTTCCTTTTTCAAATCTTCACAAATAGGTTATTTCCATCTTGAACCTTGTTTGGTCATTTGCCTTAGGGTGCCACTATTTTACATAGGCTTCAAACCCACTCCCTATCTTTTTGCAATGATTTTCCTCCGTGGGTTTTTGTTGTTGCTGCACCACTTTCCAGGAGCATAGTGTTACTTGATCCCATTCACACCAATGCTTAGATCTCTTGGCATTTTTTGTTTTTTTTCAGTTGATTTCTCCACCAACCAACACATTGTTTGCAAGCCCACTTTGGGTGGGGTTTTAATAGTTGATTTGTCGTTAATTTTCTATTTTTAATTTCAGTTTATTTCAACAATCTTTTTCTTTTTTCAAACACGATCTCGGCATAATTAATAAACACACTTGCACACACAAGTACACCTTAAGCGAAGGGCGCTTGGTTTACACCGCCAAGCCAATACTTAATTAATTTATCTCCCCAAACAAAGTGAGACGCATTTTTCTTATCTCCCTTCACCATTTTTGTGTCACTTGTGTCTTGTAACCATTACGCCACCAACGCATTCGTGAGGGAGACTTTTAGGTCTTTATCCTCAATTTCCGCTGGGATGCATTACTCCTCCCCACAAGGTTCGAGTTAGACATCCCTCGAGTCCCTATAATAACTCTTCTTCTCGTTCATTTTCTTCCTCATCTGATTCCAAGCTTCCTTCACTGCATACAATCACCATGTCAAGACCCATTGCATGTGCAAGAAACGAACCTGGTGGTGGCTCTGGTTCTATCCTCGTAGTCACATCTAGCAGAACTATTATAGGAACCATCATGATAGCTCCTTTTCTACCTTTCATGGTTAGATTATGTTTCCCAGATTTTAGCAAGTTGATTAATGACCCCATACACCACGATGTTGGTTGGCCATCTATATCGACTAAGCTTCCCTCAGACATTCCTAAGTTTGAGGGTAATTCTGAAGAGGACCCCAACAATCATGTCTCCTCCTTCCATATCTAGTGTTCGTCTAATTCCATCACTGATGACTCCGTTCGTGTTTAGTTATTCCAACTCATGGTCACTAGAGATGTTGCGGAGTGGTAGATTGACCAGCCCTCCGCTTCTCATTCCACTTTTGTGACTCCTTCTAGAGAATTCCTTTCATATTTCCAGTTAACTCTCCGATACGACACCAGTACAGATCTCTTGACCACATTTCGTCACTCGTCTACCACCCATCTTTTCTACCATGTCCAGAAATGGCATAAAAGGTAGAGCATGTTCCATGCTTCTTCCTTCGAAGACCATTTCTACCTCCATTGGTTTCTTAGGATGCTTTTAGCACCCATTTCCAAAGATGTCGCATATAACTTTCCTCAGACAGAGGAAGAGGCTCTCTAGATTGCTCTAAGATATGACTTGATTTATGCTCAATCTGGTTATGTATATACTGTTGTACCATACCTCCCTCGTCCTCTTAGTGCTAATGCACTAGGGTCATATCATGTTGTTGATGGTATCATTGGAGCTATTTCACATCCTTTGTCATTACAGGGGGGCACCAGTTCCTCCAACATTTACCCCCCTCCTACTAGCAATGTGTATTCAGGGCAAAACACATCTTATGCATTTAACCAACCACATCAGTAGATGTCAGGTCGAGCTAATGCTAAACATATCTACAAAATCATTGCCCCTTCACCATCTTACACCTATGCACTACTAAGCGCTCCATCCAGTCAAGCATTAGTGCCACAACCACCCATACATCCTCAGCCCCAGCAACCACTGCTCACTCACGGCCAAGTGTATGCAAAGCAGAGTGCGGCCAATCCCAAAAATTTGAAGAAAAACAATAAGGGGAAGGGTAACAAGGGTAATGAGGGTAACTAGGGTAATCAACCCAATCAACCCCAAGGGAACCAACCTAACATCAACAACCAACAATAAGGAAACCAACCCAATTAGAACACGGCTATTCATACGAATGAGCCTTATGCATGTTGTGGTGTACATGGCCATTATACTCATGAATGTCCCCTCTTACCTCAAATGCGCGAAATGTGGGAAGCCCAAGCATCTTCTAGAGGTCAACCACCCATGCAACAACTGTCTCAAAATCATGCACCATATCAACTGGTCGTGCTTACAAATCCTTTCCCGAAGCAAGGATTTGTTGCTAATCAACCTAAGCAAGGTAAAGCAGCCCACCCTACCCAACCTTCTGGTCCTAGTGACTACCAGATCCTCATGATGAATTCTGACAAAGTCAATACCTCTAATGTCAACTTGCAAACTTGGTCACGTCAATACGACAAGCCATCGTCTTTGTCTACAACTAAGACCAAAACTAAAGAATCTACTATGCCTCTAACGACACCAAATGGTCCATTACAAATCCTTTAGCCTAAATTTCAGTCAATTCCTAGGATCCCCAAGGGGCCATTACACCATAATGTGGCTTATAACCAAGCTTCCCACACGTAAAGTATAGTAGATGACTTGGTGCAATCACCTGCTACCATGTTGATGCTGGCAGTTACCTAGTTGTGCCCATCTCAAAATAAATCTCTACCAACTCTTTTGGGTCCAGTAGATTCTTCAGACGATCATTTGATTTTGTTTCCTATTGATGCATCAAAACATCCTCCCTTACCTCCATCTGTTGCTTTCCAAATACCAGCCTGAGTCCATAAAGCCATCATCTCCCGATGCATTATTGATGAAGGTGCATCCACCTGCATGATGTCTGCTACTATTTGGAAGGAACTCAAGTCACCTGAACGCGCCTCATCCACCATCATTTTGCGTGCTTGGGATAATCATCGCTCCCATCCTCTCAGCATGTATCACAATTTTCTCGTGACACTTGCGGGAAAGACTATCAATGTAGATATTGAGGTTATTGACACCTCTTTAGATTACAACATTCCCTTGGGTCATAGTTACACATATGCCATGTCAATTGTTGCATCTGCTGTTTTCTGCAAGATGTGCTTCCCCCATGAAGGGAATATCGTCACTATCAATCACTTGACATATTACGCGCCATCACCTATAACCTCACCTCAGTCCACGATCTCATTAGTGTCCAGCAAGTAGTTTGCCACCCTACTCACAATGTTTCACCTCGAGTCTACAAACATTCCACCTTGTTGGGTGCTTTCCCTTGCCCTCCACCTCCCATCTCTAAGCCTAGATCTTTGAGTGTTTGCATGTTACGAGCATCAGAGGCTGCTCCAAAGAAGTCTATTACATCTGATCAATAACCATCTCTTCATCACCCTTCTATTACCATCTCAGTTGAGTCATCCAGATCCACCCACCAAGACCTCCTCATTTTTTGGGTGCCTCTCCTTTGTTCCCACTAGGAACTATTCCTCCAAGTCTCAAGCATCCAGGATTTGTTCCACTGGAACATTACCCTATAGGACAGATACCTTTCTTATCTCCTCATGGAATCTTTTATGTCTATGTCATGGATTTGTTAACTCTTCCTAATATGACATTGGGGATCCCAGTGTGGTACATTGATCTCCAAGTGAGCACTCTCCCTGGTGAGCTCAGACCATATCATGCTTTGACCCTAGTTCAACTAGTCCCTACGACCCCTATCACTTCTCCAATTCCACTGCAACCTCAACAGGAACCCACTCTTATTACGAAAGCATCTAGATAGGGGAAAATCCAAGAAGAAGGAATGTAAGGAGAGGTCTCCCTAAGCACCTTCAGCCCCCAAAGCTCCAAAGCTGACACCTTTTTTCACTTTGTGTGAGGTTTTTGGGCATGCCACCAATAACTGTCCTGAACTTCCTCATATCAAGCCTGTGGTTCATGAAACATTTCCTAAGTCTAATATCCTTGAGATCCAAGTTACCTTACCGAGACTAGCTAAGAGACTTAAAACATTGCACACAAATCACCCTTGTGCCTTGTGTGATCATTATGGTCACTATTCCTGTTGTTTCCCTCGTCTCGACAAATTTCATGATTGCCTTCAAGTGCTTTGCGACTTTGAGGTCACTCATAGTGGATCATCTACTCTCTACCTGTGGATTCTGGTACCACTAGTACACCAGAATAGTGGGACTCTAGTCCCACCATGGTGATCCCTTCCCTCGATGTCGAGATGAAAGACTCCATGGTCCATATCCTTTACCTATCGTCATCCTTGACATAGTCGTACGAAAACCTCTATGAGTCTCCTACACGCGCTTTTGTCGAACCTCCCTCATCGAAAACCTCGGTCTCAACATCAGTAGATTTTCCATCTACTAGCTCGTCATCTACCATTTCAGATGATGTGTATGTGAACCTTCTTTCTCAGGATGATGCACCACATATCGTCATCACATCATGTAGTCAATCTTCGTCATGTCTACCCATCTTCCATTCTGATGAGGACATCATGAAAGCCATGACTACCCCTAATTACCCTTGGGATGATATGCACCATCGTGCATACTTCACCACATATTTGTGAACTCCTCCTGTTAGGGGGCATCATTCCCACATTTTCCTACCAAATCAGTCCCCTCCATCACATATTCTTACAGAAACATCCTATGCTTGGGGGCATGATGGTTTTCCCATGGCCATATTATTAATTGATTAACATAAGTCTCATCCTAGATCACCATTGGATATAGGTACGGTCGATTATCCTCCCATTCCTTGGATAGTTTGTCCTACCAGCCTCTCCATCGAGCCATATTCACATCGCATATCGTAGATGTTTGATACCATATCTTCAAATATTCTACTCTATTTCATACCACCTTTACCACATAGTCCTTATTGTCAGTCACTGCAACATGTGTTCTTAGTTGTACAAAGTGAAAAAGAGGAGTGAGGTATGAAGCCACTTCCAAGGTATAGAAGCTCTCAAAGCTAAATCGGCCCCATTCGTTGCATATTGCTTAGAATAAGATTTCCAACGGTATGTGGAAGTCCAAAAAAGGACTCCTAGATAAGAAGTTAGAGCAAATTGAAGCTACCCTTCGAAACCTAGAAAACAAGGAGAAAAATACCAAGGGTAATGTTCACTGCCAATCACAATCAAATTTTTTCAAATCAGCAAGTAGGAGAGGACAAAGAAAACTTGTGATCAGTAATCATCGATATTAGTGACTACTAATGATCAATCATTGGAGCTCCAAGAGCATTTTGAAAATCACATATCAGAGGTCCATGGGCCATAGTCTATCACATATTGGAGGTCTGAGTAGTTAAGAGATATCAACGATCACAACATCGTATCACAAATCAATGAATCAGTGCACTAGTGGGGTGACAACACTAAAATATTCTGATATCGTGAGTTTCGATATGATAGTGTAAATTACCGGGGAGGGTTGATTTCGTTCAACAAAGAAGTTCAATGCAAAACCAAGGGCAGAAGGGCCCTTTCTCTCTCCTCCAATAGGACGCGTGGAAGCACAGGATTTGTCCCGATAAAGACACATGGCAGTTGACGTCAATATGACGTGGTGGTATAGAGGGACATGTGGCATGCTGATCTAGAATTTTTAGGGGTCATAAGGGACCAAAACAGGGTGACATGTATCACCCCTCACAAGGTGACACATGGCAGAGAATGACATCACATCGAAGTTCACAAATCGGTGTTCACAGGTTGAAGCATGTTATTACATCAAGGTTAAAATATCAATTACGAAGTTGTTGATAAAGGGGATCTCATAAGGAGGGTTAGCCGTGGTCACATAAGGTGTCGTAGATCCAAGGACTTAACATAAAGGTGATTGGCGATCGTAAGTTTCAGGAGGATGCACCAAAGGACATTGATAGGAAATCACTGATTTTTCGACCTTTTATATTTGGCCAAGCACCGAGTCACAGCTCCCCATCTATATGAGAAGAAAGGTAGAAAGGGGATAAATAGAGGGTCCAAAGGGGATCAACGGTGGTAGATTTATGGATCATGTTCAATTTACAAATCTCGATAAAGTGATGCCCCCACAAACGTAGTACAGGGTTTTGAAGGCAGATGGGTCAGCAGCCTAGTTTAAATGAAGGCATGGTGCAACAGTAAATCAGTAAGGGGGGAATTAGGAAGATTAGTGGCTCAGCATGGATCTTCACTCAGTTGTAAATGTAAAGGACTACCCCAACAAACTTTCCTTCTACTTTGTAAGAGGCAACCACAGTTGATCGCTACTAGTTCTAGAGAGTGGGGAACTCGAGCAATTAATATGAAAGTGACAGGAACCGGTCGAGCAATAGGAGAAGCACATCACGGTAGAGACGTGGTCTAGTCAAGGGCGATCATAAGAACATCAGAGGGATATTTTCCTCCATCATCATTTAGTTTTCCTCTTTCTTATTATTTTGTAATTTTTGTGTAATTTCGAAGAAGGAATCAAATCCTTTGTATTCTTTTTGGACAACAGAGCTATCGTAGGCCGAGACAACTAGTCAATTGGACAACTTGCAGGTTGAGATATTTTTGTAAATTGTTGATTCAAAGCCCTGATTTGTTGTATAAATAGGGGGAAGAAGCACTTAATAAAGGAGGTTCTGGAATTTTGCACCCCCACTGGTCCAAATTTTGTGATTCCATTTTGGTTATAATTTCCTATTCATGAGCAACTAGAGCGATACACTCTTCAATGTTATGGACTCATCATTTTGACCCTTCAAGTATTAATGAACTCTATGGTGATTCCTATCATGGCAGTGGCCAGTATGCTTTCCCCTCTATAATCTCATTTTGTACATGTTTTTTCCTTCTCTAAAATAGTGTGATGAAGTTGTCGGTTTCTCCCTTATTCATGATTGTATATTTGTTACCATGTAGCAACAATACATGTGATAGCTACAAATTTACTTAAGTACCTCAAATGTGCACATATTTGCTTGAACCTTTGGATACAAATGTGCCCATGAGTATATGGCCTGAAACCCTGACTAGCGCTCCACTCCTGCCGCTCTTTCATCTCCTCCCCCTTCCATATTCCTCCTTGAACATCGTGGCTTAGGATTCTACATTGAAATCAGCCCTACGCACCAATTTCCATCCTCCCTTTTGTCTTCTTGACTTTACTCCAACGTCAATATTAAGTTGCATGTTGTTGTGTGTCGGCCACCAGAACCATACATTTCTCTTTAGGTTGGCTTGATTTACCCCCTGAACATTTGGATCCATGTACTGGCTTTAGTTTACCTTCATGAAGGCTAATTGAACCAAGCCCCCCTTTATTATATTTTTAAACTATGTGACAATTGGAGTGTTGCAGAAACCCCCTCACAGATAATCTTCAATGTACTTCTCTATTTAAGATGTCCTATGCACTCGTTTAGAATTAACCCAAAGGCTATCTCTAGGAAGCTTTCTATGTCTTCTGAAGCACCTTTGCCATGGGTGTCATTAAAAGAGACAACAGTCCCCATGTTTTACTTAATGGGTCTGGATGATTCTAGACCTCCTCTAGTAGTTCATTCTTGTTTTCCTCTTCCCTTAATTATTCACCACGAACCATCATTCCAAGAAGAATTAAGGCCATCTTCAGACAAGTAAGGCCACTTGCGTGAAAGTCGCAGAACCCGATTCTAATGTTGAGTTCTTCCACTATGATCTCCACAAGATTTAGGACCTTTTCCTCCTCCACCACATCTCACTTAGAAAATGAATTCAAATTGGAGGGAAAACGTGCTTTTATGGAAAACCCACAGTTTTTATGTCACACATTGCGACCATACGATAGCTTCATTCGATAAATCGTTAGCACCATTGGAAATCTATCACCTAGTACTATAATGTGTCTTTCTTAGGTTTTTTATGATTTGACACTTAATCCGGAAGCCATTCTTCCAACAAGGGTCACTTCATTGCCTCTTAAAATTGAATTTCTTCATATGCGATGCTTGTACCTGGAGGACCACCCCGCCTTAATGCTTGTCATCTCACGTGTTGATTTTTGTCATGAGTAACCATCATTTTCCCAATGTCTTCATTGTCCCGATTGGGCCTATTCTGTGTGGAAGCATCATTGATTCACTCTTATTTAGAGCATATGTGATGAGTTACCCTTGCATCCATAGTTATTTTCACATCCCATTGTATCGTGTCACAATATTCCATCCACTTTTGCATACAATTCATCCCTTGTTTCCCATTTTGTCCTTCAGTCACACTGTCCACCATCTCCTCTAGAGTCGAGTTAGTCATTGCCAGGCCAACCATGCACTTTATGCTTGTTGGGCCGCAAAATTAACATACACTTTCACTCCATTTTCACCTTTATCCTCATTTTTTCAGCACATTATCATTATATTTCCATTTCGAGATGGGTTCATATTTCCATTTTTGAATGTTCTTTATTTTATGTATTTAAAGTGAATTTATGATTAATAGTTAGAAAAATAATATGTACTTGCTTATACCTAAAGGTGGAATGAGTTTGGTGACATGTGTGGGTGATTTGGAAGGTTCGAAGACACTCTTATGTGGCCTTCAAGACTGAAATTCGAATTCTCTTGAAGATTTGAAGGAGATTTGGGATAGGGGTCAAGCATATCTCAAGGAGAAAAATCATGGATAAAGGAATATGTGTCTCATATTAGTTGTAACCATATGAAGGATTTGTGGATCTAAGAGGGATTAGTGGATCTCCATTAATGAGTTAGTTGCTTATGTTTTTGTATAAATAGGAGTACCTCCTCCATTCCAAAGGGAGGACTCTTGGAGCATGTATCTTAACTTATGATGGAATAGAATAAAGTTTTCCTTCTACAATTTTAGATATAAATTGTCTTAATGTAGTATATGAGTTTAAGGAATAGTTTGTCACTTTGTTCATAAGAGAATTGAGCTCACTCTAAAAGGATCAAAGAAACATTTTATTTCATTATAGATTTTATTTTCATTTAATTACTTAGATGTTTGAAGATTTTTCATTTTTAATGAAGGAATTTTATTTTAAATCTTATTAGCATATGAAAGGACAAACAAGGGTCTATGTTAGGCTCTCTTCCATTTGATATGAGTAATAATTTAAATTCATTCATTTTTTCTAGTTTCATGTGATTTTCTAAATTTTGAGTTTTCCAACAATGACATTAATGATGAATGAATTTGTAATGAAGAACAACAAGGACCTCCTTAGTTAGGATCCCCTTCTATTGTTTATTTATGCATCTTAAGCTATTGTCCATTAGTGGTTTTTTAATTTCTATTCACTAAGTAGTATTATAGAAGAAGGAAAATCTTGTTCTCCTAAGTTAGGAGCCACTTCTTGTGCTTATTACATAATGAATTAGAAATTAATTAGTTAAAGTTTATATTTGTAATATGCTTTATAATTGCATTCCCTTCAATTTCCATAACTTATATTCTAAAGCGGATTATAGTTGCATATGAGGTCCCATATATTTTGGTTTTCTTCTAAGTTTTACGAAACCCCCAGGTTTACAATTAAATAATAGGGATTTAATAGACAATTAAATCAGCCAACATTTTGGTGTCATTGTGGGGGAAGCAAACTTAGATGTAACTAAGTTAAGAGGATTGTTTAAGAAACATTTTCTTTTAAGATTATTGTCATTCGGGGTTAGATACATTTAGGCATTTTTCATTTAATTGTATTTGCATTTGCATATAATAAACATAGAAAATTAAAATGATGAACCCCATTCATTTATATATATATATATATATATATATTTATATATATATAATATATATATATAATATATATATATATATATTATATATATATGAGATTTTAAAGAGCTTCGTGCTATGAAAAAGTTGAAAAAAAAAGGAAAAAAAATGTTTGAAGAGGTTGGTGCTATGATGAAGAAAATAAAAAAACTAAAGATTAGGTTGAAATTTGGTTTCAACTAGTGAGTCTTCATGAGTCTTCATGATCATGTGTAAGAACTCAATAGGGTTTACTTTTCAATCTTAGATATGAGTCTACTCATGATCTTGTTGTGAAAATGGATGCATTGGAAATTATCTTATACTTAAGAGAATGTTTGATTTATTTTTCAATAAACTAGGACTAACAAATAAAAAACAAGTTTTTGTGATTTTTAAGATAAATTTGAAATTTTGTTGTGCATTAATAACCACCCATTTACTAACCATTTTAGGAAAAATTTGCAATAAAACAAACTATTGTGAATGAGCAGCACAAGTGAAGTTAGAAGAATGATAGTTTCACTTAGATTTCTTTTCATTTTATATTTTGCATCCAAATTTTTAAATGGAGGAATCAATTAATAAAAAATTGAGTATGCTCTCCTCCCTAGCTTTTGTGTTACCTCTATGATCAAAAAAATAATTTTCATATTAGTATATCCTTTGTTAAAAAAAATTTGATTCTTCTCTTTCATTATTTGTTTATATATTTATATTATATATAATATATATATATATATAAAATTCTAAAATGAAACATAAAAATTTTTAATGTTTCTTTCTTTCTATATATATATTATAGAAGCTAATGGAACACATGTAAATTAAAAAAAAAACAAAAGAGATTACTTATTTAAACAAAGTTGAAATAATAAAAATAAATAAGAATACAAAAAGAAAAATGAGAATAAAGGAAATTTAAAAAAAAATAAAATCTTGGAAGCCAACTAAACCAATTGATATGTGTGATTTTGAAAAAACTAAAAATAGTTGTGCATTCTACTAATTTTGAAAAAAAAAGAAGAATTTCACCTGGAGTTAAGTGAACATATGGAAAATAAGGAGATATTTTTTGACCAAATGAAAACTAATCTCAAAAATTTAAAACATGGGGTTTTCTCAAAACATGGTGAGCAATATATTTCCTCAAATTCATAATAGTTTGAGAGATTTTGAGGGTTATCTGGAGGCTTATTTGCGAGGTTGGGTGAAAAAATTGGTTTTCAATTAAATGCTTAGAGCAACCAAGGCTAGGGCCATCCAATAGCCCACAGAAGAAAAAATTCAATTCAATAAATTTAATTTTTTTTGATAAAAATAAAAATTTTAATAATTAAATAACATAAAAAAAATCAGACATCGGAGAATCCACAGTAATAAGATTTTTCTGCCAAAGTTTCGAATCCCAACAAGATTTTTCTGCCAACGTTTCGAATCCCAACTGGGATCCATCATCAGGGCAACTTGAAGCTTGATAGAAGAAGAGCAGCTGATTAGGGTATAAATAGGGATGAGGAAAGCAAAGAGGATGGTTGGCTCTCAATGATTGTCTATGTTATTGAGCTTGTGCTTGTACATCAGAAACCTGAGCATAGCTAGGCTCTCAATAGAAGAAAGACCTGCTTCTATAAGAAGAATAGGATATGGTGTATTACTTTTAATTTTTAGGATATGGTGTATTACTTATAATACTTACTCATTACTATTTCAAATTAATGATCATTTTATGAAGAATAATTCTTTAATTTTTATTAATTAGAGATTAATTAATATAATTAATATGAATTAACATATTCAATTTAATATTCATTAGTTAATTGGTTAATGATTTTATTTTTCTAATTTATTATATTAATATTAATGTATATTATATTATTATTTATTGATTATATTAAATAAATAATTATTTTAATAAAATATAGTTATAATAGCAATTTATATTATTAGTTAATTGGTTAATGATTTTATTTTTCTAATTTAATTTATTATATTTATGTTATTATTATATTATTAATAAATAATAGTTTAAAATAAATATACTATAATAGCAAATAAATTATATATTAAAATACAATAATTATTCTAATAAAATATTAAATATAAAGATAATTAAATAATATTTTGATTAAGGAATTATTAATCAATAGTAATGGCATTAAGATAATTAATTATAGTTAATTAATGATTTTATTATTATATATTATTATTATTATTTTTTATTTATTTATTATTATTATTATAATTATTATTATACTGAGGGGTTAATTTTCTGATTAGGGGAAGCCAGCTTCCACTAATCTCCATGCCGTTGTCTCTATTGAGATTTTGCGGGTGTTTGATAATCTCCAGGGCTTCTTTGACCTTTCGTTTATGCTGCTGCTCCTCCCTGGCGATAATGGAGGCGCTTTCCATTAAGACATGGTGCTTGGATTTCGACGAGTATTCTGCAAGGGCGGAGGAACGAGACCTTTCATTTTTAATATCAGCCCCATGCTCTTTGAGTCTGGTTTGCAGGGAACAACCGGTTTCACCAATGTAGCTCTTCCCACATGAGCAATCGATTTTATAGACCCCTTTAAGTTGATTTTTATCAATGTTATCTTTAACTGATCTCATGCTTTGTCTGATTGTCCCAGGGGCTGAGAATTGCGTGCTTATGTTCTTTCTTTTTAGGACCTTCGCCATCTTATCTGTAACTCCATGGATGTAAGGAAGAAAAACCCTACCACCTTCAGGTTGATCTCTGGTCTTATGTTCATGAGATAATAATCTTTTCTCGGCTTTCTGAATTTCTCTTCTAATCTCATTTTCTTTATAGCCTAAACCTTTAAATGTTAAGATTAAATGCTTCTTTTCTTCATCCAGATGATCAGCGTCAGAAATTCTGAGGGCTCTGATAGCGAGAGTGTTTAGAACACCAATCTTCTGGGTAGGATGATGGTGGGAGTCAGCATGGAGGTAATTCTCAGTATGGGTAGACTTTCTGTAAACTTTGTGCCCAATGGAGCCATCATCTCTTCTCATAATGAGGATGTCTAAAAAAGGAATGCTCATGTTTTCTTCAAGCTCCATAGTGAATTTTATATCTGAGGAAATGGAGTTTAGGTGAATAAAGAATTTGTGAAGTTCAGCTCTCCCATGAGTCCATTTTATGTTAGTATCATCAACAAATCGCTTCCACCACGCTGGTTTCAAGGGGTAAGAGTCTAGGGCCTTCTTTTCGAAATATTCCATAAATAGGTTGGCCACGATTGGTGAAAGGGGGGATCCCATTGCTACTCCAGTTGTTTGCTCATAAAATGCTCCTTGGAATGTGAAAACTGTTGATCGCAGGCAAATTTCGGCCAGCCTTGCAGTCCCTGGATCAGTAACCTCTTTTATGACCTGAATGGCTTCTTCGAGAGGAATCTTAGTGAAAAGGGACACGACGTCAAAGCTAACCAGGAGGTCCTCCCGGTCTAACTTCTCATTCTTAATAAGTTTTACAAAGTCATGGGAGTCCTTGATGAAAGAATCAGTGTTTCCGACCAGGGGCTTGAGGATTCTTGCAACATATTTCGCGAGCTCATATGTTGGGGATCCAATTGTATTGACAATTGGTCTGAGAGGGGCACCTTCTTTGTGGATTTTTGGAAGCCCATAAATCCTAGGTATGCATTCACTGGAGGGAATTAATTTCTTTTTTAATTTGTCATCAAGGTTGGATTCCAGGATGGCCTTTTTCACCTCTTTCATAATTTTGGGAATCGGATTCTTGTTAAGCTTTTTATAACTCCCACATTTCACGTGATCGTTCATTTTGCATATATAATCTTCTTTATCAAGAATCAAAAAACCTTTACTGTAGAAGATTTTAGAAATGATATTTTCTCCATGCTTACAACCTGCAACAAAAACAATATATATATATATATATATATATCATAAACATTTCCCAAACTTTTATAAAAGGTTAAAAAATCCACTTTCTAGGCAAAAAGGATGGGTTTAAAAGATATGAAAAATGATTTGGCAAATATTTTAGAATCATATTTTCCTAAAAATCTTGGATTTAGATTGGCCACTTGTCAAGTTGTTTCAATTTTTATTTTTAGAATAATTAAAATTTCCAAAATTCCTTTAAATTCATAAATGTGATTTGTGATTTATTGGTAAGTCATTCAAATTGACCAATGGAGGTCATGAGTTGAAATTTTGTGGGGATTGGAATTTGTTAATTATTCTACAATTTTGACACAATATTAATTAAACAACAATTTTGCCAGCACATGGGAGCACAACATTGGCCAATATTGCACATTCATTGCCACATCATCACTGAAATGTCACATCATCCATTTGCCATGTCACCCACTGCAACATTATTATTACACACTCACCTTCCATCTCCGAGCTCATTTTTCAACACTTAAAAAGGATCAAGAAGAAGAACAATAAGAGCGCTTCATCTAGAGCATTATTGTTTTGCCAATTGCCTTGAAGAGAATTCTATAGAAGGAAGATTGAATCATGTAGACATGCTTTTTAGTTTCATGAATTATTTTTATATGATCATGTCTCTTTGAGTCTTGCAAGTACAAAATCCAACATCACAAACTCGAAAATTTTATGTCATGGATGAGCCAAAGAAGATAGACAAGATTTTTAGATGCACGAAGTGTGTAATCATGCAACTGAGAAACCTTATGATAATCTTCAATGTTTCACCCAATTCTCATACGAAATCACATTTCAAGGATTCAACCATCATTGGAAATATCTGGACGATATCTATATAATGAGAAAGATATCATCAAAATTTTAAATATTTAAAGAATGAAAAAATTGCTAACAAGATATAACAGGTAAAATGACGCACTAGTTTCGACACATGTATAAATTCTTTCGGTTTTTCTTTGATGAATTTGTTTTATTAATACAAATTCTCAGTTTTTTTTGTAAAGTTCATAAATAGAGAGATTGATCACCTCTCTCTTATGATAAACTTACATTTCATTGCAGAAAAGGTACTAAGTTTTTGCAGGTTCCAAGAAGATAAACAAATGACCACAAGAAAACAATATCTTTTAAAGACCCCATTTTAAGCATCACCACATGATTTTGGATAAGGCAAGGGGGAGAATGTCATCATATTTATCAAATCATTGAAAATCCTCTCAAAGACCACATTTCTTTCACAATAAAATGATCAAAGCATCAAAAAATATGAAACATCAATGCATGAGCACATGATGCCACATCGGATCCATCACTTGCAAACATTTCATATGTGAGTGTTTCCATTGCATCCATGTTTCTTGATTCAATAAAACATTTGCCTCATTTCCCTTTACATTCATCATTATATTCTTCCCTTTTCAGTAAATAAAACCTTCATAGCATTCTCACTTTTTCATTCAATAAACTTTTCATTCCATTTTCCTTTTCATGTTTTCAAATAAAACCTTGATCCATTGTTCATTTTCCTTCATAGTCATTTTCGTGCCTCATTTTCACTAACCTGTAACCCATCAAGAACAACATTCCATTTTGATTTTCATTTTTCCAAATAAAGCTTGTTCCACTACAAAATTTGTCATCCATAGTCCTTCAAAATTATTGTTTCATGCTTGAGTTAGATGATGGAGGATTCCTTAAGGCCTCCCTTCTAACAAGTCTTGGCCTACAGACATCAACACATTATCTAGGTTCAAAGCTAGAGTCCTAAGTAGTACCTTGAGGCTTGTATGCCTTAATGACAGATTCTATTGTGAGCAATCATGGGAATACACCAATGTCCCTCGATAGTTGGATCTTGCAAATGGCTCGACATCATCTCATCTATTCACCCTTCGTAAGATGTACTTAGGTACATTGGCGCTCATTGACAATAATGGTGAGTTGCCTCGCATTGGTTAACAACATGCATCAATAGTGGGTAATCCAATGACTTCTCTTCATGCCTGACATCGACACATTTATTAGCATGATTAGAATTGTACCATTAGGTGTTGTAACATTGAAGACTATATCATTTTAATAGTTTTCAGCACATCAATTTGTTGGAGAAACAATAAAGATTTGAACCTTGTCACCAACAAAGATAATATAGAATCATATCCAAATTCCTTTGTTTATATACTTTGTGATCCAACAACATGAGCAACCATACTCTTCAGCATCCACAATTCATGTACATTGAGGGTAAGTGAGGGTATGTGGTTTTCTAATTTTTAGTCACGCAATTCCTTAAAACTCTTAAAATTGTAACTTTGGAAAGTTTCTCACTTCCTTTTTCACATTATCATATCTCTAGTTGAAAGGGGAATTCATGTTTGTACCTAATATTCACATTTAGTGATATATATCACATTCATATTCCATGTCATATATGTCCTTTATACACATCATCCTAACCAACGTACTTTTCCAAACAACTACTATTGCATTATGATTCAAAATGTTACAGGTTTTGCAAATGATGATCATAGAATGAATGGTTGATTAAATATTTTCAAAGTCTTTCGATGCAACACAAAAATAACAAAATTATTATTAGACAAGAACAAATAATAATAAAAGTTGGTTGCCACACAAGAACCAACCAAAGTAATATGTTGCAATCAAATATTTTTCAAAATAACACTTTGCAAAAGGAGCAAAGTTATCAAATGATCATGTGAAGAGGAAACAAGAATTGACATAAGGAAAATTTCATATAAAAGGAAGATAATTCAAAAGATCGAATCATGATTAAAGTAAAACAATGCAATAGATTGCATGAAGACATGCAGTAACTCGAGTTGGGGGTATGTTGGGCCACCAAATTAACATAAACTTTCACTCCATTTTCACCTTTATCCTCATTTTTCAACTCATTTCATCACATTATCATTATATTTCCATTACCATATGGGTTCATATTTTCATTTTCCAATGTTATTTATTTTATGTATTTAAAGTGAATTTATGATTAAAAGTTAGAAAAATAATATGTATTTTCTTGTACCTAAAGGTCGAATGAGTTTGATGACATGTGTGGGTGACTTGGAAGGTTCTAATACACTCTTATGTGGCCTCCAAGACTCAAATTCGAATTCTATTGAAGATTTGAAGGAGATTTGGGATAGGGGTCAAGCATATCTCATAAAAAAAATCATGCATAAATGAATGTGTCTCATATTGGTTGTAACCATATGAAGGATTTGTGGATCTAGGAGGGATTAGTGGATCTTGCTTATGTTTTTGTATAAATAGGGGTACCTCCTCCATTCCAAAGAGAGGACTCTTGGAGCATGTATCCTAACTTATGATGGAATAGAATAAAGTTTTTATTCTACAATTTTAGGTATAAATTGTCTTAATGTAATATATGAATTTAAGGAATAGTTTGTCACTTTGTTCTTAAGAGAATTGAACTGATCAAAGAAACATTTTATTTCAATATAGATTTTATTTTCATTTAATTACTTAGATGTTTGAATATTTTTAGGCTCTCTTCCATTTGATATGAATAATAATTGGAATAATAATTGAAATTCATTTTCTTTTTCTAGTTTCAAGTGATTTTATCAATTTGTAGTTTTCCAACAATGACATTAATGATAAATGAATTTGTAATGAACAACAACAAGGACCTCCTTAGTTAAGAGCCCCTTCTATTATTTGTTTATACATCTTAAGCTATTATCCATTAGTGGCTTTTAATTTCTGTTCATGAATTAGTATTTTCTCCTAGGTTAGGAGCCACTTCTCCTTCTTAGTTAAATTTTATATTTGTAATATGCACTTTTAATTAGTTTGTAATTGAATTCCCTTCAGTTTCCATAACTTATCTTCTAAAGCTGATTATAGTTGCATCTAAAGTCCTATATTTTGGTTTGCTTCTAAGTTTTACTAATCCATGGGTTGACAATTAAATAATAGGGATTTAATACACAATTAAATCACCCAACAATGCTCTCACAAGGGAAGTGGTCTATTTGTCTCTCAATCCCATTTTTTTCCATTTTGAGTCCATCATCACATTACTATTTTCCCTAGTTCCTTAGTTTCCATTCCTTATTGCCTCACATAGACCCTATTCTATAGACATTAGCACATCTATGGTGCCTAGGATCAAGCAAAGAGAATCATGATTGCCGTTTGACATGGTTGTTTCATGCTCTTGATTCATACACACGATGGTTGATACGGGAGCATATAGAACATCTTCATTTGTAAATATGGAATAAAATGGGGATAGAATTTCTGTGTTTTTTTTAGTTAAAATTAGGATAAAAAAAATATGTAATAAAGCTTCAAGCTTTAAGTCATTGTGGGAAAAAAAGAAAAATCTTTCTTTTCTAGGAGATAAGGTGTGATCTATCCTTATTGTACATATCCATTATTATTATAAATTAATGAAGTAGCTAAAGCTCTCATCAGAGAGAGAGAGAAGGAGTGAGAATGAAGAATGAGAGGCCATGAATAGGCCATGAATTCTCTTGTAAATATTTTATTTCTTAATTAATTATTCTCATATTTTTGTGTGCATATCCATCTGATTGATACACACTTCTCATCACATTGCTTAACTTGAATTCTCATCAGATTGAATTCTGTTTGAAATAAATTGTGAGCATTGGCATAAGTGCGAATCCCTTTAAATTTGTGAGTTATAAAGTTACACTATATGTTGGGAAAAAAATTTTCTGCACTAAATGGTAGAATATGAATTTGCGAGGAATGTGAAATTATAAGCTTCCGCACATGTGTTGAAAATTGCCCTGTGTTGAAGTGGAATTGGGCAATTATTTGAGGTGCATGCTTTTATATGCATGAGTGAAGAAAGATCCTGGTTATTGCACGTCTACCCTGCATCAAGTGGTATTAGATCCGGAGCAGCTTTCTTTGAAGGTTAAAGTGTTTTTTTTAAGTTAATTGCATGTGATGATTTTTTGGACTCATGAATATTGATTTACAGGAAGAGTGAAGAAATCTCAGCGGGAGGAAGGAGAAGTGAATGTGGCATAACCTAAAGATTAAACAAAGATTGAATAAAGTTGCAGATGAGGGAAGCCTACAGGAGCAGTGGAGGATGCTCAAAAGGTTCCAGCAGAGGAACTATGATTACCAAAAGACCAGATCCGGAGGGAAGGATTGGTGAGGTAAGTGGTAGCAAAAGAGTTTGCTGTGGCAGAGGCTTCATGCAACTCATAGGGGAGCAACTCATGGCGAAGGAGATGACTACTAAAAGTCATAAAGGAGAAAGCAGAGGTTCAAAAAGAACCCACAACGATGAGATGACTACAGGAGTTCGAGAAAGAAAGATTGCAGAAATAAAGGCACAGTTATAGGTACTGGAAAAACGGCTGCAAGAGCAGGAAAAGCAGAAAGGAAAATGGCTCTTTCCACTGAAGTGAAAGGGTGTGATTTGACAACAATTGCACAGGAGGTTGAGGCAAATTCTCATTACCTTGTTGAAAAAGGGACTTAGAGTTCTTGTGCCACACATGAAATTTGAAGATTCCACATGCAGATATATTAAAAGGAAAATGTGAAGGAAGCCGTCACGACTAAAAAGTGTTGCAATTTTAACACTGATGAGTTGTGTATGATTGCAGGTGTTGAGGAGGATGTGCCATCTTATGAAATTGTTACACCACAAGAGGAAGTTATTGTGGAAGTGAATGAGTCTGAAGCATAGATAAAGGAAGTAAAAGTTGATACTGAAAGTTTATGTATAAATGCAGGTGATGATGATATGCTTCATCGATGTTACAGAGAAATTGCATTGTTGGAATACTGGTTGCAGGTGATGAGCCAAAGCATCTTGAAGAGGGACACAAAGTTTGGGAGGTAGCAACATCTATGGCGACACCAGCAGCAATAAAAGATGATTATTTACTAGTTAGGAATTAAATGGGGGTATAATTTCTGTGTTTTTTTAAGTTAAAATTAGGATAAAAAAAATAGGGAATAAAACTTCAAGCTTTAAGTCATTGTGGGAAAAAAAGAAAAAACTTGATTTTCTAGGAGATAAGGTCTGATCTATCCTTATTGTACATATTCATTATTATTATAAATTAATGAAGAAGCTAAAGCTCTCATCAGAGAGAGAAGGAGTGAGAATGAAGAATGAGAGGCCATGAATAGGCCATGAATTTTCTTGTAAATATTTTATTTATTTATTAATTATTATCATATTTTTGTGTGCATATCCATCTCATTGATACACACTTCTCATGAGATTGCTTAAATTGAATTCTCATCAAATTGAATTCTGTTTGAAATAAATTGTGAGCATTGGCATAAGTGCAATCCCTTTAAATTTGTGAGTTATAAAGTTAAACTATATGTTGGAAAAAAAATTTCTGCAGTAAATGGTAGAATATGAATTTGCCAGGAATGTGAAATTATAAGCTTCAGCACATGTGTTGAAAATTGGTGTTGAAGTGGAATTGTGCAATTATTTGAGGTGCATGCTTTTATATGCATGAGTGAAGAAAGATCCTGGTTATTGCAGGTCTACCCTGCATCAATGGTCCATTGATGTAGGATATTGTGCCCATTGTACCAGTGATTAGTGTGTGTGAGATGTTTTCAGAGCATGACGGAGTATCCTTCAGGTACCCCCCACATGCTAGGATTCCTTCATTTTTACTATGTTTAACTATTTCTGTTGCATAGATCATGGCTTTGGAAGGTTTTTTTTTCTATCATTTACTGTAGGTATTTTTATTGTTAGGGTTATTTTTCATCCAAAGCATAAAGTAGGTTCTTTTCATACACTTTCAAGGAGAATACTACATAACACTAATCCTTCTACCATTTAGAATCTGAAATGATTTCCAAAAATAATAATTGGTTGAGACATCAATAATGTGTCAAATTTAAGTGGGGGAGTATGTGATATCCCTCAGCTTAAGGACTTCATTGTATTTACATGTATAGAATTTTGATTTTGATTTAGTATGATACAATAAAAAGACAATAAAATATTTAATTATCATTGATTTGACTGATAATAATTAATTTAGAGCTAATGTTCTAAAGTTTTAGTTACATTTTATTTTTTGAGAAAAAAAAAACCTAAGAAACTAATGGTTGAAATACAAATGGATAAAAGAGGGAAAAAATACAAATTATTTTAGAAAAATATATTATCTATCAAGAAGTCTTAACCATCTAATTGGGGTGATTATATTTAATTACAAATTTATTATATTGGTCAATGTAATGTTTCCCTAGAAGACATGGAGCTATACACAAAAGTGAGAACCATCAACTCATTAATAAGAAGCTAACTCCATGCCACTTGTTGATGAGGTGGAGACACTTAATAACCATCCAAAGAGTGGTAGATGGATAATATCTTTCCATTTTCTAGATTTTGTCTCACACACATTATCAGAAAGAGAGAATTGGAGAGATGGAAGAAAAGTAGACAGGAAAGATAGTTGCCAGCCTAATTTCTTAGGGGACTAGGAGAAGTTGTGTCAAGGAAGGGAGGAGCCAAGTACTTGAATCTTAGATTTCCAAAAGAAAATTTCAAGTAGGTGTTTCTAACTTTACTTTAGCTTGAAAAAATGTTTATTATATTATGTTTTGGAGATTAAAATTCATTTTTATATACACAATGAAAAATAACAGATGATTATTTACTAGCTAGGAATTTAAGATGTATTTTCCTTTTGTTTTATTAATGTATCCCAAAAACAGTAGAGACACTTGAGTAAAGTTAGTAATGAGTAAAAAACTTATGTAGAAATACAACTCATTTATGTTAATCCAAAAGTTCAGAAATAAATTTTAGGAATATGTTGGGAAATAGGCACAAACAAGACACTATGAGTGAACTAGTTCACATGAAATAACATAAGAGAGAAATTTAAATTACAATATACTGGAATATGTAAATAGAGACTAAAATACCAGAGTATCTCTCTCTCTCTCTCTCTCTCTCTATATATATATATATATAGATATATTCGGATAATTAATTGAGCAAGTTCTATAATCATTTATGTGTAAAACAATGAGGGTTATTTTTTATTTTTTTATTGCAAACTAGTCAGGCTTGTTGTAGGTTAATCAGCTTGGTGAAACTCCAAATATAGAAATTTCAATTAAGGGGCTAACTTGTTTTGAAAAAATTAAGTTAGTTAGTGTAAGAAAAGAGAAAAATGTAAAATATAAGATTTATAGGAAAATGAATCTCTCTCTCAAAGCACTATGAAATGCAAAATTTCTCTATACATCTATAAATGAGATTATCAAATGCAAAATTTCTTATATACAAATAAGAATAAGTTATACATCTACAAATGAAATTATCTGTAGTATTAGAATATTAAAACCTGAAAATATATTAAAATAAGATCTATTTTAATAGAAAAAATGGAAAAAGATGCAGTAATAAATGCGTATATAGTATGAATTCAATTGAAAGTGATAAAAAGAGAATATTCCTTATATACAAATCACAAAGTTTATATGTATATCATTTTCAATCAACAGAATCAGTTAGAAAACAATGGAAACAAGTGTTTTTTTGTATTCAAAGAACTAGCACAGGTAGTATTCAATAAAATTATTTTAAAAGTTCATACATATGTTAGCATGCCAAGAAGCACAAATTGACGACTAATAGAAAAAGGGAAATTTGTTCTGGAAATTGTAGTTCCGTGACATAGAAATGAAAAATAACCAAGAATGAAATAACAAGACAATAGTTATTGTCTTCACTCAAATAGACTTTATCTATCCATGAGAACGCATAAAGTTTGAAGGGTATATCTCAACCTTTACACTGGAGAGAGATCGAACTCCAGGAAAGTTGTTGATGCTATGTAGTAATATAGGAACGAATTTAGAAGTACATAAAAGAGACCAAAAAAAATATACTTCAGTGGCCATTTCTGTAAAGGAATGGAACAAAAACCTTGTGCAGAGTTTGGAAAATAAAAAGAAAAGACCCTTGTGTGGATGTCGAACTGCTTGGGACCATACCTGGAAAAGAAGAAATTTGTTCGACATAGTTATAAAGGAGTCTTACAATCTTGAGTAAGGAAATAGATAGATAAATATCTCATAATCATATGTAATAGACAATGGAGGTCAAGATTTCTTAATAAAAATAATAATTAGGAACGGAAGACAAAATATGCCGCTCATTTTAAAGAATAATGTAACCCAAGGTTTGATAGAATAAAAAAAAACCTCCTGCAACCCTACTAGGGTTTGTGTCACACAAAAACTTGGCTGCATAAATATTACATGGTAATAATTGTTTCTCAAAATGAAGAGTCCTTTTAATAAACGCTGAAACCCTAGGTTCCGAAGGAGGCAGTTACCTGCCTGAAAAACCCTACAGACTACAAATTAACTATATTGTAGAATATATGTTAGCTATTCTTATATAAACAATAAGATAACATTATTCAATTGAATGAATATAAATATAACACCATAAGTGAAATTTAAATACCCCGAGGCGAGAAGTGCTATGAATCCTTCACATAAACTCAAAGAAAGATCCTTGCTTGAAAACAGTGTATACTAATGGGACCTCGGCTTCTTTCACATGCGTGGCATCTGGTTCACCATAGAGCAGCCTGCTTACCATAGCAACAGCATAAATGCATGGCTCTCTTAGGTGAATAGAAGGAGAAAAACCATCGGCTCTAACTTGAAATATTATACCCTCAGAGAAAAATGTTCAGAGAACCTTTTATATATACAAACAAGTAATCATATGAACATGGTTTGAAGAAAGCCATTGTAATTACCTATATCTTGTGTTCAGAAGTATTTTCCAAGAGGCGCTTACATCCTTGATAGATCAAATAAATTCGAGGGTTTACAATTTCAAACCCTTGGAAGAATACTGCAAGCCTACAAGTCCTACAATATTAGCAATGAGTATATATTGAAAATAAAAACTGACTGAAAAATTCTAAAATAGCTCAAACTATGCAACTGTTGAAGAATTACTGTTACCTTTCAGAGGAGATCAACACATTTCAAATATGGCAATTTTCACCCTACAAATATTCAAGTCAAGTCTTTGTGTATTCCAAATGGAAGTGGCCTGCCCACTGAAGGAAACTCGACATACGCCTCGATGTGTAGATTCAAGAATAATTGTAGTTTCCCTTGAAAACAAAGTAGGATATCTAGCAGCAGTATGACATATTAAAACGGAGAGTCAGTGTTAGTAGGAAACAAACGAGAGCGTCCAAATGACTTCATTAAACCAATGTTAAAACCCTAACTACATAATAACCATAGATTCATTCATATTTAATCAAAACCGTTGATTAAAGTCAAACAAGATCGGTGTATGTGGCATTAACAGAGGTTTTCCACTTGACTGTGGAATACTGTAGAATATCTATGAGGTTAAAAATGATTAAGTAATAGCTTCCAAAGTTCCCAATTGTTATGCATTGAAAACGATAATATGTGAAGTAATTCAGATTTAAGTTTAATCTAGAGTGTGAAATAAAAATAACAAAAGATGGTTATGATGACGTACCATTGGAAAGCCATATATAAAATGGAAGTTGGAGTATAGTGCAAATTTTAGATTCAATCATGATTAATAACTTTTATACAAGTATACACACAAAAGATTGCACATTGGAATAAGATCCCTTATGAGTATTAATTCAAATATGAATTATGAAGGAGTCTGAGTTTAACAACTTAATGATGACTATAAGTATGGACTATAAAAGAAAACAAAAAGGATCTTTTTACATTGATTCAAGTAAATATTATTACTGAAAGTAAAGAAAAATGCAATATAAAGATATTTATTCATATGTAGAAGTATGTGATCTATGTTTAAATAAGTCTATACATCAAAAAGGGATCTCTTACACTAGATTCAAGTACATATTATTACTGAAACTAAAGAAAAATTTAATATAGAGATATTTATTTATATGCAAAAGTATGTGATCTATGTTTAAATAGGTCTATACATCAAATAAGAAAGTAGGAATATAGATAGTTTAGTAGTTGAAAGTGAAATGTTATAGAAAGATAAAATATTATCATTTGTTGTAGAAGTTAACAATGGAGTTCTCTAGAGAAAAGTTTTAACATGTACAAGTGTAGGTAGACTATTATAGTAATATATAGAGAAAAAGATAATATGTTTGAGTTGGAAAAAAATAATTTTGAATGTTGAATTAGAAAATACGGTATTTAAACCAAAATAAATAAATAAATGAATGATATTGTAAGGATTATTACATATCTGTATACATTATAAAGTTATAGCTTCAGCTATGAGCCAAGATAGTGGTTCTACTGTAATGTTATGTTGTCATTTTGAACTTTGGAATCACTCTTAGAGAGACTAGGTTATGATACATCTTTGACCTCATGTATTAAGAATTAGATCTTTAATATCAACTCTATGCTAGTTCTATTCCTATGTTGTCTTCAATTTGTGCTACATTCTTGATTTAACTTCTTAAGGACAACGATTTTGTTAGCTTGCACCCACCAACTTAGCCTATTTTTCTTTGCATCTTATCTTCTTTTATGCTGTGAAATATAAATCTACATACTTTTGGTTTTCCTTAAAGATATAGTTGTGGATTGGTTTCACATTCTTCAGATTTAAAGCTTGTTTACATTCAATATTGCAGGGATATGTTGTGACACTATATTCATTGTATTGTATTTTTGGATGAATGTATACGAGTGCACAGATATGAAGCATAGGAAGGATTGAGATTATGTTAATGTGATATGTCCTTTAGTATAATCTTCAGGTCATGAATATTTGAATATGATTTACGTTCCTTTCTAATATTTCTTATTACATAGTGGAGATAGGTTTCATATGCACAAGACTTCAGTAATGTTTATACATATATCATGTCATGACTCTATGATCTGCATTTCGATGTTGTGATCCGAGAGTTAGCTTGAATAGATATATCATTAGTCTTTCAGATCTAACTTTCTAAGATTTCTTATTACATAGTGGAGATATGTTTCATATGCACAAGACTTCAGTAATGTTTATATATAAACATATATCATGTCATGATTCTATGATCTGCATTTCGATGTTGTGATCCGAGGGTTAGGTTGAATAGATATATCATTAGTCTTTCAGATCTAACTTGAATTATTTAAAAATGCATTGATTGCACCTCGTATTATATAATTCCTGGATGCATGAGTGAAAGTGCCACGCCTGGAATGTAAATGATGTGTTTGAGTCATTGTAATCCTTTGTTCCCCTGAAATACTCAGTTTCTTTAATGCAAGACTATTAAAGTGTTTGACGTATTGAAGAGCATAACGAATATTTTTTCCCTTGATATGTATTGTAACATTACGAGTAATTTAGTTTTCTTGTAACGCACTTGAGTTGGTTATGAGATCAAACAAGCGCTATAAAAATATGTTTAGATACCTCATTCAAAAATACCATTATATTAGCACTTATTCACCTATTTTATTGATATATGTATTTATGCAAGTACGGTTTGTTGATTGTTGATCATATAGGATAAAAGTTTGTGTTAAGATTTTTATTTAGACATCCTTTGCTAATAATATGGAGAGCTTTGAATATGGATGTTATTTCTTTGTATTTCCATACTTGGTTCATGTACTGTATTTTTTTTATTTATAAACAATATTAGTATTGAGAGAGGAATACTTGGTTCATATAATCTATTTTATTTATTTAGAAACAATATTAGTATTGAGAGAGGAAGAGAGTATGTGTGGTTTGATTATATTAAACCTTTGCATTGATAACTATAAGTTGCATTTCTTTTTGTCTTGAGAACATATTTTCTTTTTGGAATATAGGATAATGGTAGTGATATAACTTAGAGAACTTAGGACAGGTTTATTGACTATGATTGAGTCATGTTGTTTAAAGAATGGATTGGAGCCTAAGTTATTTTGGCATATTAGGCTTCTAAGGAGATCCTTCTTGACATTTTTTCCTCTAGAAAAATGGAAAGTACATTAGGTCTATAAGCATAGAAGTAGCTAGGGAAAGGAGACTATTATTTCTTTAATAAGAGTGTATAAAATATAGGATTTCTAATTCTTTTTGTCCTCTAGAAAACTATACAAAGTAATAAGTCGGTGAGGCTCCTAAAAGGAGCTTGGGTTAGAAATTTTGTTCCCTCTTTGAAGGTGTGAACCTTATAGGGTTTCTTGATCTCCTTTTTCCTCTAGAAAACTAAACAATATTCTAGGTATGTTAGCCCAAAAGGAGCTAGAATTAGCAAATTGTAGTGGCTAATAATTAGGGTTTTCTTTTGTGCATAATGCCATTAATACTTCTTAGATGATTTAGGTTCAAGAGAGTCAATTGTTGTTATAATCTTATTTTCCACTCCATTATAGTGAGAGAAACCCAAGTTCGACTTACCTCATTTTTTGGCTACAATACATTTCCTATAGGGATTAATGCCAATGTGGTTGTGGTTAGAATACCCTTAAGGATCTTTGTGGGATCCCTAGCACACTAACTAAACCTTGCACAGAGAAACATGTACATATCCATATTAATGAAATGATATTCAAAGTAGGAGGGAAGATATTACCTCATATCTTGATGCAGTTTTGTTGGAGAACCCATTGTAGCCAAGTGGAAGACCTATTTGCTAGCTCCTTGATCAACATGTGCATATAGACAAGAGAAGAAGTAATAAGAGAACATATAACCTTGATAATGAAAACAATAATACATAATGATCACAATTAACATGCATCTAAGCTACTCATAAACTATGGCATTGCATCAATACATAATGGAATCACAACATAAACAACATAGAGTAGTCAACAAAACTATAGGTCTATATCAATAATAGGAAAGGATAATTAGAACCATCTTGTGAATCAAGATTCCCTTACTCCTCTCTCTCTCTCTCTCTCTCTCTCTCTCTCTCTCTCTCTCTCTCTTCTTAACCCCTTGGTAAACCAATATGTCTCATACAATGTTTCGACAATAAGTTGTCAATCCTTCAACCTTTTGATCTTGTTCAGAATGCTCGAGGCCTCTAATATATAGAATTAGAGGCTAATCCTTGCCAATTGTCTCATGAGTTCCCTTTGGGAAAAGCTAGGATGTTTCCTTGCTTTTTTGCTCTTTCCCTTTCTATTATACTCCATTAGAAATAGCAATATCCTCAAACACGTCAAAGATGGATGTTTCATGCTTTTCGGGATGACACGTGAGTAAAATGTGGGATATATTTAGTCAACCCACTCCTTTGACAAATGAACGTCGCAAAATTTGACCAACACTTCTCCTATGGCAACATAGAGAGTTACCCTAGGGACTAACGCCCATGGTTCATGCATGGGGAGCATTATAACTCTTCTTGCTAATTCATGGGTAGTATTACCCTAGCAAATAGGACTATGAACTTGGTCAATACTTCAATCAAACTCTCTTTCTCCTCTAATTTGATGAGGTCATTTTCGTGAATAATACATGCCTCCTAAAGTGTCACATCAGAGATGAAGACGGCATCTCAAATACTTTAGAATTGTTGTGTTGGAAAAAAGAGAGAGAGGCTTGGAGCTTCAGGACTACGAGAAACCTAATACCACCACATATGTTAAAATCTAAAATCATGTCCTATTTCGGGCATTCCCATGCTTAGTAGTTATGTTAGAGTGATTTCTCAATAAAGAGGTATGAGAGTCATGTCCATCGATAACCACAATGTGGAACAATGTCATAATAGGATCATCGAGACTAATTGTCTCTGAAAAACAATATATGTATCTTGGGAGAGGAAACAAGGCTGAGTAATATAAGCCTTTACCCAAGGTCTTCATCGTTGATTCATCTTCATAACATATTTCAACACATGTGAATAAAGTCATTGAGGTCAAACATGTGTGAAATTCTTTGATTACTAGACAATACTGAAAATTGTTAATAGAGACGAGGATGGCCACCAATAATGATGATGGTCTCCAAGATGCGCAGTACAATCTACCGAGTGTGAATAATGACATTGTCTTGGAACACTCGTAGAATCATTCAACCAGGAGCCAATAATGAAAATCCCCGATCAAGAACAAGGTAACCTGCCACAAATGTTTGCAAGTTCCAAAGCATTGATATATCTCTCAATCTCCTTCCTAGATAGAGTGTTGAATTCAATAGGAAGAGACGTGTCAAAATGTAGGCAATAAGTGTCCTACATAAGTCGACACAAAATGGAACAACAATGCTTTTTTTTTTAAGATAGATTTTGAGCAATAGGTCATATTCACGGGGGCATGATGGAAGTATATGAGTGAAAGTTGATACATGAAGCAAAGGATAAAGGGATCCCTTAAATAGTAAAATAAATGACACAAAGGTTTAACGAGGAATATTGAGACTCATGAACACCAAAGAGTGTTAGGATACAAGGATGCAAGAGCATCGAAGTATTAATGCTAAACTCATAGTTTTGTAAGGTTCATCTCAGAGGCCAACAAAAATGAGGTTTTGCTAATCGAGTGCCATGTTCAAGGAAACGACTACTCCCAAAAAATGTTTCCAAATACAGACATAAAGCAATTGTGTTATCCATTTTTTCTGCATCACATTAAATTTAACGGGTCTAGATGGGTAAACTCAGAGGTCTTTTCATATTTAGAGAGTTTGAAAAGATCGTAAAGAGAAACCCCACGGGAATGCCTTTTGGTGAGCTCTAGTATTGTAGCAATAATGCTACAACTCTTGGGGCTTCCTGTCTCTCATTTTATCAACCTGGTAGTTCGTACAAACTTCGAAGTGACAGTGTTGTATGCACAAGTACTAGCTCTTGTCGCAGCTATCACTTGGTCAGCTGGCACAAGTCCGCTAGGGCTCAAGCCAACTTCTATGGGCTCACAGAAGAAGCTTTATCAATGATGGATGAAAGCTAGCTCAAAGAAGACTAATCTACTTGAAAAAAATGAACTCAAAGCAAATCAAAGCATGTAAACCTAGGAAACCCTAATTTAACTAGTCTAGCCTCTATAATGCAAATGACGTGAAGGAAACTTCTACCAATGCTGTTGTTACCTCTGATAAGTGAAAATGCATGGATCTAAACTGCTTGCATCATAAAAGACATGTTTTTGAATTTTTCCTTTAAGTGGATGGGATGATTGTGATTGTGTGCTAATTAGGGTTTGGTTGTGCAGCAGGAAGGAAAGCGTGGGACAGGTTGGGGAGGCTAGGTGAGGTTCCTATGGACCCTTAGCATCCATCCACAGAGGTTTTCCACATTCAGAAGCTCAGCAACCGAGTGAATGGCCTCCTACAGGAT
>APFE030720145.1:0-11399 GCA_000404065.3 Pinus taeda
ACCAAAATCAATCCCATAGATCTCCCACTGAACAGGGTCTACCACAGGCCCGAGAGAAACCCCTTAGCAACAAAGGAATTCCCTTGAAGCCAAAACAACTCTGATACCATATCTAGGTTTTACCCCATACAGAAATTACCTGCATATGAATTCTAAAACACAGAAAATAAACAGTGCGAGAGCATAACACATATACACATAGATTTTCCCCTAGTTTCCAAAACTGAGACTACCAGCTTGATTTTTCATTATGTTCCTTTCAATGTTATAATACATATTTATACATGCCGAAGCATCTAATACCATGGACCAAAAACCATCGCGTCCAAAACCATGTGCGAAAATCATGCACAAAACCATAGGTAGGTCTGCCCAACCTAATATGTGGGCTATTCATGGAAAGAAAATAACACAACCCAACAGCCCACCCCAGATATCAAAAACTACTTTATGAAATTAAAATGAATTTCTTTTGGCCTGGAATGAGGACAAACATCACCGAATATTTGGAAAAGTGTTTGGAATTCCAACAAGTTAAGGTGGAACACCATGATCCTACTGGGTTTCTCCATCCCCTCCCCATTCCAGAATGGAAATGGGATACTATTACAATGGATTTTATAACAGGATTGCCTAAACCCATAAAATTGTATGACTTCATCATGGTAGTGGTGGATAAGTCAAGTAAGACAACTCACTTTATACCTATAAAATATACGTATAAAACAATTGAAATTGTTGATATTTTTGTGAAAGAGATATTTCAACTACATGGTATGCCAAGAGTGGTGATCTTAGAGATGGATGTGAAATTTACTTCTGCTTTTTGGAAAGCCCAGTTCACGAGATTGGGGACTCAAATCTAGTTTAGCACTACATATCATCCCCAAACTGATGGACAAACAAGATGGGTGAATCAAGTGTTGGAGGATATGTTAAGAATGTAGTAATGCAACAACCAACTAAGTGGGAAGAGTATCTCCACTTAGTTGAGTTTTCTTATAATAACGGTTTCCATGAATCTCTAGGAATGATCCCCTTTGAAGTATTATATGGAAGAAAATGCAAGGTGCCTACCAATTGGAATAATTCTAGAGATAAGTTGGTATTAAGACCCAAGATGCTCGTTGAAATGGAGCAGACAGTAAAAAAGGTGCGTCAGAACCTAAAGGTTGCCCAAGGCAGGCAAAATAATTATGCAGATAAGAAGATGACATATCGAGAGTTTCAGGAGGGAGACCATGTTTATTTACGGATTAAACCTAAAAGAAGCACATTGCACTGGGGAAACTACGCTAAATTGGCACCCAGATACTGTGGGTCCTTCCAAATCTTGGAAAGAATTGGATCGATGGCTTAGTAGCTAGCACTACCTGCCCAATTAGGATTCATGATGTGTTCCATGTATCGTTATTAAAGAAATATGTTTACGATCCTAGACATGTGATTAGTTGGCTAGATATGCAGGTAACTTATATAATGAACTAAATTATGAAATAAACATTGCAGATGATATTGATAATGATACCATAAAAATTTTGGTGTTAGTCGAACTGAATGGAGAACTGTTGGTAGAACCACTACGCATTCTAGAGCAGAGAGAAACAACACTACGAAGGCGAGCTATCACCTAGGTTAAAGTGCAATGGAATCACTTCATCTCGGACGAAACTACATGGGAAGATAAAGAATTCATCTAAAATGCATATCCAAACTTGATTAAATGGTTTGAAATAAACATCGAGGATGGTGTTTTGTCCAAGAAGGAAAAGATATGACACTCGTAAGATTTTCATGAATTCATGTTATAATTTTAGCATTGTTTACTTCTTTTATGAACTCTACAAACTAACTACGCTCTAAGTGGAAGACCAAATAAATGTAGTAACTCAAACTTGGTCAAGTTCTTAAATAGTAAAAGAAGTTTTTTAATATATATAGTTGAATGAAGAAATCTCTCTAGGGAGTTAGGTTAGTTAGATCTCTTCCCCTCTTAGAAAAAGGGTAGTTTCACGGAAGGAATATTCTTTTTTTTTGGAGGAAAAAGGAGCCTGAGGAACGAGAGAGAGAGAGAAGGAAGATGAAATAACAACCTGACATAGGACATTGTGTAGGTGAGCAGAATACTGTTGTTTTTGAGGAGTTCCTGAGCTTGAATTGGGCCAGTGGAATGCTTGAAGAATCATTGCAAGTTGGGACTCTAAACTAGATCAGGGATCTTGAGGTTTGGAGACTAGACAACTCGAGATTGAAACCTATATTGTCTGGATGAGTGTAAGCTCAGGGGAAGACTGGACGTCATTTTTGTCCTCATGGTTGGGAGGAGAGACTTCCTCGTTCTGGTTGTGTAGATAGTCCATTTACATCACTATATTTGGTATGTTTCTTTTAAAATATTGGCAAGTGTGACTGAGAAAGTGAAAGAAATCAAATAGTATATATTTTTGTTTAAGGACAAAAGTAGAACAATAAATGTTTATACAAGAAACAACTGAGCAATGATATCTCTCTTTAGCATTTACATTTGTTTATTTTTATAAAAAAAATAGAATTGAAATAGATGATATGTTTTCGTTCCTATTATGAAAAAACCATATTTCCTTTGTAAGAGTAGTATTGTAAAGAGTGTGATATCATAACGAGAAGTAAACTGAAATAAGTAGTAACTTTCATGTATTTCCAAATTAAATTATCAATAACATGTAAAAGGAAATATTGTGCATATATGTAAACCGAGAAAGAGTTCAACACTATCCAACTATGTTTTATTTAACAGAATCTTTTTTCATGGAAAGGAATGAGTTTTGGAAACACCAAAAGAAGGTTGCTTGAGAACATTGAGAAATACAATTAAATTATAAGTAGAGTTGGGGGAAGTGAGTAGGGTTGGGGGATTCCTGGTTCCATACACGACTCAATACATCTAGGATAGTTATTGGGTAACTGGACAACCCATAAATTATAATCTCTAGTAAAAACAATTGGGCCTGGACAAGATAGCCTGAAAGAAGAAGGGAAATCAGTAGAATGCATATAATTTCTAAAATTTACTAATACAATCACTAATTGCACAAATAACAAGCATCCAGCGATGCAAACCCGCAACAATTAGAGACATGTATTGTTGCCTAAATAACAAGGTTTTCATCCCCAAAATTGTACCGGCTTATCACCAATATTAAACCATGACCTGTAGCCGGGAAATAAATACCCTTATCCAAAAGTAGAACTTAGTCATTTATAATTTAAAATATTAACCAGTATAGTGAAGAGGGTTCTAGTATGACCCAAGCACTTCAACTCGAGAAATAAAAATTCCTAGTCGAGGAAGAGAGGAATGCTCCTAAACATCTAAAGGTAGTGTAGCCATAAACCAACCTGTCAGGCCACAGAGATTGGTCATTGTCGTAACCCAACACTGTCCTCCATTAACTCCCTCGAGGAGAGTGACTGAGTTTCCTGCTGCAAAGAAAAAACAAAACTTGTGTTAAATGACGCATGAGGAAAAGAGGAACCTGTGATAAAATATGACTCTGATACAACTTTTTTTTTTTAAAGAAAAGAAATAAACCCTTACCCAATTTTGTGGTGAGAAAGGAAGCCTCAAGAATAGGAATCATTGCCAGCAAAACAAAGCCCCAACCCATCAAAATTGTGGTTTCCCTTCATGGGTGAGTTGGATATGCCGCACGGTGGAAGAGGAGTTGAGGAATACCCTTTGTAGAAAAAACCTCAAGGAAAACAAGGTGAGTGGTGTCAGCCGCCAAGGAGACTTGAAGTAGAACCTTTAGAAAGGTAATGGAGGATGCCTGTGGTGGCAAGTAGACTAATTTGCAAGTGTAGAATATGGAGCTACAAGGGAGTTACATAGCTTCCCTCTCAACCCAGCACAACACGGAATCACAATGTTCGCCCTTTCGCCCTCCGTTGGTTACCTTAACTGCGCTCTGGAGCACTTGAGTCGTCGGAGTGCTAGGAGGCGAATCAATCGTTGGATGACTGTTATGTGTGAAACTTAATGAATTACACCTGGAGAGCATAGAGGCATTCTCGAGAACCCTTCATTTCATTAAATGTTGTCGTGATGCATTGAACCCTGTCATGGGGAGGGGACTAAGGTTTATGTATAAAACCAAAACATGTTGTATATTACAATGAAAGAATTGTATAATGCCATAAATAAATAATTATGTATTGTTAGGCGCAAAATATTTTATCGTGAGTTAGTATGATTTAGTGAGTAAGCGTAGTAAAATAAAAAATAAAAACATTATGTTAAGTTGGTTTAGCTGTTACAATATAATTCTATAAAGTTTTTTAAAACCTTATATTCACATATTATTTTGAAAGTACAAACAAATCGACTTTATTTCCTCTCTAAAAACCTATAAACCTATAATTCTATAAATTAATTTTAAATTGATAGTTTAAATTTTGCATTGCTCTTTTCTCAAACAATATGTCCATTACTTCAATTTAAATGCTCATGGAATTGTAAGCGAAAATAAAATTTTGTGATCATACATGAACTTTCAAACCCTTTTAACGAACCAATAAACTATTTATATATATATAAAAAAATATTTAAATGAAATTATACCAATAAAATTAATTTTAAACTGGTACTTGGGATTTTGTATTTCTTTTTTCTCAAACAATACTTCCATTTACAATGTGTAAATTTTCGTAGGGTTGTAAGCTAAAGTAAAATTTATTGGTCATACATGAACTTTCAAACTGTTTCACTATTTCTCCTTTTGTGACTTTCAAATCTACTCCTCTTTAGTGCAATGACTTTCACGTAAAAGGGATACAAATGCTTTTGGTATTATGGGAGGTGAAATGTTTTACATGTACTTTCAAATCTACTCCTCTTTAGTGCAATGACTTTCACGTAAAGGGATACAAATGCTTTTGGTATTATGGGAGGTGAAATGGTTTACAAGTACAAATCTACTCCTCTTTAGTGCAATGACTTTCACGTAAAGGGATACAAATGCTTTTGGTATTATGGGAGGTGAAATGGTTTACAAGTATGCTCAAGAGTTGATTCTGCGGTTGGAGTGATAATGATTATTTAAAAAAAAATGTGAATCTCTTTGATTATGCATTTTGATGATCCCTTTATTTTGTATTTATAAATTATCATTATTTCGTATTTATAAATTATCATTATTATGAATAAAATGCATTGGTTCTCCACTAAGTAAAGTAGAAATCCATATGATTCTCTACTTTGTAAGGTAAAGTCCACTATTATTTTTCACCATGTAAAGACTGTGTGCTTTTTTTTTTTAATGTAATAACAATCTGTTATAATTTTTTATTTTATTTTTATGATATCAATCACATTCTTGGTTGAATCATCACTAGAGAAAATGAATGGATAAAAATATTTAATATCAATCATATTTTTTTATAATATCACAATATTTTAGTGGAGAAAATGGGATTTTGTCCATAAGCCATCAAAGTCTACATATCCTAGCATGCTAAGACTTAGTTAAAAAAATTAAGAGAAATATTATTTTTACTAAAGCGATCTCCATATCATTTCCTATCAACTAATGACTTCTTCCCCTTCCCTCTCGCTAGCTTTTTGCTTGCTCCCATATAATTAGGATATGAGCAACCAATATTGCAATTCAGGTCGTTCTTTACTATCGATCCTTACGAGCCCACAACCGATTAGAGTAAGGTCGTGTCATTCTCTAAAGAATGGAGTGTCATTACCCACAACAACCATCATTTGATAGAAAAAATAATTGCTCTCAAACTTACAGCTATGGATTTGCACGACACCATTTTTCGTCCTCCAAACGAGTTCCTCTTCAAATATAGACTATCTTCCCTAGGTAAATATCTACATCCATATAAAAATGCAACAAATCCTAAAATGAAATCAAAAATATATGTTTGTGTCAATATTCCAAACATCAACCTCGGTGTCTTAAATATAACTTTTCACCTGGCTCCTCTGGATTGCCTTAGCACAACACGTGAGAATCCTTATCATACCTGAAAATATCAAACAAGAGGAGGAATGATAAAATGGTAAAGAGTAGGAAAAAGTTGGGCCGTGAAGATCCATAGTTGTGAGTTTGACAACAATTACTCTGTCGATTAGATCACCGATGTCGTAAGTTTCTCCACTTCAGTTATATAAGACCCAACCTTGCTCTAATTTCGGTAGGTTCTTAAGTATCACCACGTGACCTCACTTTAAACTATGTGGGTTCTCAAGAATCATCATAACTTTCTTCTTCAAATTTCTAATAAAACAAAATACGGTAGGGCGGATTTAGAAATTCAAAATTCCAATTTGAATGCTTTGTGGATTTGACACCATTAAAAAAAATCAAAATTGGAAATAGATTAGCATTAATATGCATAAATTTCCACTTTGGCATAGACATTAATTATGTGCTGACCTGACAACAATGTTGTAGCCAATATGCACATCTAAGACCAAATTTAATACCATACCCATGCCCACGCATGATGATCTGCAAATGTGTTTGGATGCAGGGGTGTACTATCACATGTACTAAGAGGTTCAATGGAAAAGATGGCATAATAGTCAAGTTTCATTTCTTGATTGATAGAGTACCCGACCATTGTCATTGGGATATTTCTGGAGTTTCAACAATTTAGTAGATCCCCATAGTCCTCAGTTTTGCAGTTGTCATTGTCATTATTGTTAAAGGTACAGCCAGTGCGCCCCCAAAAGCTTCATGTACCCGTGTCGACTTGAAGGATCCACAGCTACCCTCCAAGCATGGAATTTCAAATATTCTTTACCCATCAAATGAAAAATTGATGAATTTTTTGTATTTTCATACCGTTCCTTTTACGTTCTAGGTAAATTTATGAATGTCAACCTTTGTTTTTGTGTTTTTCATGCTCTTCATTTTACGTTCTAACTAAATTTGTGAATGTCGACCTCCTTGTTAGACAACTATTTACTAGAGTGCATGATGCCAACTAAATATGGTTTCCTAGGCTTAGTTAATGAAAATATCGCATTTTCACAAATGTTGAGCGCATTGAATATTTTTCCCACGGATAAACACATTGATTGCTAATCTAGAAAGTAAACAAATTCTAAGGAGTTATCAGTTTCTCTTACTTTGAAACCCCAGTATATGTTTGTTTGACTTTTAGGAAAAGTAAAGTCTTGTTCCGCATGGAAACCGTTGGATCTCGGCCCAATGACTACATAATTATCGATTGCCAAATGACTACATAATTATCTATTGACAAATGTTTATTTCAATTTGGAGGTATCATTAACCTAAAGCTTTCCAAGTTTAGAATAAAAGCTAATGCCT
Source organism: Pinus taeda (assembly GCA_000404065.3). NCBI lineage: Eukaryota > Viridiplantae > Streptophyta > Pinopsida > Pinales > Pinaceae > Pinus > Pinus taeda. Next base: position 7,332 of record APFE030720145.1, read on the forward strand.
TGACTTTTAAGCAATCGACACTCACACAGTTATGCCCAAAATTTTCTCTCGAGTCGAAACATGAAAGAACAATCTATTATTTATGCGAAACTGTGAAATGATAATCAAACATATATCTAACTTCTTATCTATGTTATGTAAGAATCAATAAGAAACCTTACAAATCCAAAATAAACGGGCGGGACCTTCCAACGATAGATCCCTTTATAGTTATCCCCAAAACACTTTCACTTTTTTATGTAAATAGAGGCCTAAGAAATAATAAAGTGAGAAAACAAACATTAAGTGTTGGGAAAATACACATTAACCATTTGGAGAATCCAAAACGGAAGTGACATTCCAAAGAATTATACAAGAGAGAAATCTAACAGTTAGGGAAAATACTCATCGAGCAGAAAATACACATTAACGATCTGGAGAATCCAAAACGGAAGTCACAGTCCAAAGAAGTATACAGGAGAGAAATCTAACAGTTAGGGAAAATACTCATCAAGTACACACCTAGGACTAGCGAATTCATATAGCTTCCATTTTGGGGAGAAAATTATAAGTCCCACTTTAGTATCACAGAGCACCGAGAGCTCGTAAGCTTTCTTCAACAACCCATTCCTGCGCTTGGAAAACTTAACCTTTCCCTCACCATTCTCCTCCTCTCTCTTTTTCCCTCAGAATGGTCAATCACATCATCTCTAAAAATTAAGTGTTATTCTAGTTGTTGAACTCTTTATGGCACATTATTTCTTCATCCTTCAAACCCGTTATCCCTTCAGTCGTAAAATTCTTAGGCAAAATTGAACTTTTATTGGTCATAAAATGGACACCTCTTCCTTCTGAAGATGCTTACACAAAATCAAACTTTTATTGATCATAGAATCGAAAGAAATTTGATCACAAAATCAAACTATAGAAGCAGTCGAGTTTGTTTGGTGCCAGCTTAAAATGATAAAGGGGTGAGTTCGTCCTCTCTCTTAGTATTATCGAACTCGTATCCCTCTATTTTTATAGGCCATTTCAGTGTGCTTCTGACCAACCACACTTACTTGAAACCTCGACAATGGATCCTCAGATAAACCCCACAGGGCCTAGATCCAAAACCTTTAGTTAAATAGAAGCGTTGTCAATTTCAACTTCTATGTGGACTACTATTTGAAATCCAACAAAAAAAGAAGCAGGGCCAACCGAACCATAAGCGTGGGTGACTTTATTAAACTCAAGTTATTCTTCAAGGCTTTTATTGCTGGTTCTTGCGCCTTTTAATCCTAGTTACCAGAAATGGGACAATGTCCGTCGTTTCTCGGAGAAACCCAATGACACTAGAAACACCATTTTAAATGGTTGTTTTCATTTTTCAGTGGCTAGAAATAGTTTCTTCTCCAATTTATGGAGAAATAGAACCGTTTCTTCTCCATTTCTGGATAGACTCTGATTTAAATCCAGTTGAATTTATTTTTTTCCAAACGTGCGTTAAGTCTAGTTCAATTCACAGTTTAATTCCAGTTGACTTTTAGTTTTCTAAAAGTTACACATACAGAGTGAGAGAACTGCAAGTTATTGTGAGAGAATCCGTGCAGGCTCCAACAGTTGCGTTATTTCATTAAAATCTAGCTCTAGACTCTAGTTGAGTATTATCGTTATTGTGTATCAGAGATTTTTATTTATTTAGACAATACTTATCTTCTTTTTTTAACCGCGCAACGATCCATGCAAACCGGTGGCTTTTTTTAGTTGCGCAGTTGCTCATGGTTTTTCAAGGATTTAAGATGAAGAGGAAAGAAAAATCATCACTCGTCAGATGCAAGCAAGGCATAGATCATAGTCGGGTAGCTTCATGCATCTTCATGCCCCCATCGAGTTATCTTCCATGACATCGTCAATTTTATTGTCAAAAGGTACTGTGTACAAACTTCAATCTCTGGTTTTTCTTATGAATGGTGATTGACAACCTTTTTTCATACAAGATTTTTTAATCCAACCTCTTTATACAATAGAGGAAAGTTATGGGTTGTAACCTACTTTGAATTATAGAATTTAGGGTTCCTTTAATTCTCTTATCAAAAGACTTCCATGCTTTGTTATTCCTGCTTGTAGCCAGTAGGAATATATTTGCAAAATACCTAGAATAATTTAAGTCCACAATCGTCGATTATGTGTAACTTGAAGCATTATGTTTGTGTCACATTAAATGCTTTATGGATTATGCAAAGTACTGAGTAGACCCTCACGGATAAAATAGAACAACAAGTCCAAAAGGATGTTAAAAAAAAAAAACAAAAGTACAAGTATAAATGAACTAGAAAAACCATATAATTAAAGGATAAGTATATTGTCATTACTGGCTTCCAGGGATGAAGACAGATCGTTCGGCTTTGGCAGCCATTTCTTGTAATTCTCTCTGCAATTCAAATACTTCTCTACCTTCATTGTAACTACTACCAAATGCAATACGGGATATGATGTCTGTTGTTAATGCTCTAAACTCAATATGAAAATTAATTTATATTCCATGAGAGTCCGCCCGAGCCACCATTTCTTGCCAATTCTCCAACACGGCTGAAATGCAAGAAGCCATCATCTTAACCAATGTCTGTCGTTGGACCAGTAGATAAAAAATCTCAATAGAATACTTTAAAATACAACTCAGGGCCTCCCTAAAAAATAGTTAAGTTATTGTAAATCCTTGTTTAACAGTAGATAAATTCACAAGTTAAAAATATATTTGACATGCAAGAGAAACACACTCTTGAAAATAAGAGATAGCATGCCCACATTTATAATTTTCTACAATTGAAAACTCATTTTCAGCGTTGGTGAATTTGATAAATCCTTTTCCTTTAAATTGCTTAACTTCACAGTGGCAACTATGGCCCAAAAACATGATATTAAATTCTAATAAAAAACATGATATTAAATTAACTAAAAATAATTTAAATATAAATATTTTCAAAATTATAGTTATATCTATTTTAAAATACTTTAATTTAACAAGAATTCTTGTTATTCTTGTATTTTATTATGTTTAATTGTATTTAAAAACTAAAGCTTATCATATTATAAAGTTTTTTGTTAAGATACTAGTTCTGAGTCGTATATGATATAAATAACAATTATATATTATGTATTCATCAAATTCCCTATCATGGACTTTGATGAAGTTTTAGGTACACATATCATACAAGAATTATTTGCAACTGGCTTGTACTATTATACTGTGAAGTTGTATGAAAATCTTGAAAATTTGCCCACTTTGTGCAAAGTCTTGAGAGCTTCTAGAACAGAATAGATGAAAATTATCTGCATTGTTTTAGGAATTCAAGTGAAACTTATTTACTACGCTAAAATGCCATTTAGCATTTAGGCAATTATTTACTTTAATTGAATGAAACTAGAGAAGGAAATGGCTCCATAGATTGGCTATGTACATGATTTTTTTTTCATTTTTATCTAGCAAAGAATGGGGCTGAAATATAACTCCATGCATAATAGGTACCTACATTCTCATTGTGGCTTGGGAGGGGCACACAATACACCTAAATTTTTTCGTTCGGGAACTATCCTCTTACAACTTCACTCGAAGCAGTCCATCACCATGGCCCATCCCATACATAGAAGGCACCAACAATGGTAGAGGTAATCCAAAACTGTAGTTATCAATACTCAAAATTCCAATACAATGCAACAGGACTGAAGAACGACACATTGGCATATGCAGAGTAGTGTGCTCTCAGTGATTTGGTTCTATGACCTTGCGACGAGAACAAACTAGCAAATCCAATTGGAGAGACAAAGTTTATTCTTTAAATTCATGGTGGTTGTATAGAAATTAATGTATTATTACACACATCATTATCTTTCAAGAATCATAGGTGTTTTCTTTGGAAGGCCACTGAGCTGCTAAACCAGAAAACTGTAGATTTTGTTGCTCTTCATCATAGATGCAGACTAGTTTTCTCAATTCCTTAAAAGCATGCATTGTTTCTTCATCAAATCTTCCTGCGAACGAAAATTTAGATAGAAATATAACAAGAGAATAATCATTAATAAATCTATTATACAAATATTTAAAATCAT
>APFE030720156.1:0-12543 GCA_000404065.3 Pinus taeda
AAAAAAAAAAAAAAATATATATATATATATATATAGCAGATGCTTCCGCGGACGCTTTGCTTCCTAGATTTTTGGAAAATGACGCTTCCGCGTCCTCGCTTCCAAAAAATGTCCCCGCTTCGTCCCCACTTCGTGTAACATTGTCTTGGACATCTCCTCGCTTGGTACAGCATACCGATATAATGCCAAGATTGAACAAAAATTTAAACAAAAGAAGCGTGACTTTGGGTTTGCGAATCAGAAGCAAGGCAAGAGAGCCCCCAAACCGCAAAACAAAGGACAGAGCTAAGGTGGAGCGACCTAGGACAACCCATCGAAGCCGCAAGCAAAGAATGGCACCATGAAGACAAAGGACACAGGAAAGTGGTGTGAGTTCCACAAGAGGCCCACTCACAACACAAATGAGTGACGCACCAAGCAGTCATTGGTGGCCCAGCTGAAAGCTTCAAAGTCTAATGCATGTTCTGATTTTGAGCGATAACCTAATAAGAGGAATGACAAGGGGAAGTAGATTATTGACACAAAACCCAATGTCACTGTTGCCACCACCAAGGTCCAGAAGATTGAGCCCGAAGATCCAGAGGAAGGGGAGCGTCTCTTCCACTCACAGATGTGGGTGAAGGGTTCTCTGCTGCAGTTCATTATCGACAACGGGAGCCAAAAAACATCATTTCAGCAGAGGTCGTGAAGCAGTTGGGCCTACTGACCAAACCACACCCGTAGTCATACATCATCAGGTGGCTTCACCAAGGACAAGATCTCAACGTTAGCTAGCAGTGCCACCTTCCCTACAGCATCAAGCCCTTCACGGATGAGATACCTACCATGCTTGTGGAAGCATCATGTTGTGTATGAATCCAAGCCTCGCATTGTTATTATTACTTTGGGCAATAAGTTATACTGGATACTGGAGATAGCCTCGCCTACCGTCATCTCTTTGATCGTTGCTAAGCAATGCAGTAAGATCATCTCCCAGACCACGAAATTTGTTTTCTTTCGAATTCGCTCTCAAAGCAAGGGGAAGATAGTGGCCACATCTATGACCCCAAGGAAGAGTTCCCCCACCTAGCAGAAGTACATGGATAAGGTCGTGGAAGAATACAGGGACATATTCTCCTCACCCACAGGGGTACCCTTGCACTGTCAAGTGAAGCATTCAATCGATCTGACTCCTGGAGGAGCTCTACCCATTCTGTCGATATATCTTCGGTCCATTCTAGAAAATGAAGAAATCAAGCGGCAGATCTAAGAATTGCTACAAAAAGGGCACATCCGACCAAGTTCCTCACCTTGTGGGAGCCCGATTGTACTTGTACTAAAGAAAGATGGAACCTGGATACTCTGCATTGATTATCGGGCACTAAACAAAATCACTATCAGGAACAAGTATCCAATCCCACAGATTGATGAGCTTCTTGACCAGCTCAAGGGGGCCAAGTATTTTAGCAAGATCGATTTGAATTCTAGTTATCACTAGGTGGCAATAGAATCCACAGATGTATGGAAGACCATCGTCAAATCCAAGGAGGGTCTTTTCAAGTGGTTGGTCATTCCTTTTGGGTTGACAAATGACCCTGCAACATTCATGAGGCTGATGGATAACATCTTGCGACCCTTCACCAACTCGTTCGTTGATGTATATCTGGACGACATTCTCATCTTCAACAAGAGTTGGGAAGAGCACCAAGAAATCATTTGACAGGTCCTTCAAACCATGTGGCAACACAAACTATGTGCCAACTTGGAGAAATGCATATTTGGCATGAACCAGGTCCAATATCTGGGCTGCATCATTAACGAGCAAGGGGTGCATGTGGATCTGGGTAAGATACAAGTCATTCAGGATTGGCCAACCCCAACCTCTCTAACGGAGCTTCGCAGCTTTTTGAACCTTGCCAATTTTTATTGGAGGTTCGTGTTGGGATTCTCTCATATCACTTCGCCTCTGAGTTAGGTTACCCAGGGCGGAGCGAAAGCAAAGTTGTTTTGGTTCAAGTCCCAACAAAAGGCGTCCGTTGAGCTAAAGCACTGCCTCTGCTCTACACCTTTACTCACATTACTAGACCTGCAACAACCATTTGGAATTGAGACAGACGCCTCTAACTATGCTATTGGTGCAGTTCTCACCCAACAGGGGCATTCGATGGCTTATCACAGTGAGACACTTTCCAATACAATTCAGAAATACCTCACCTATAATAAAGAGATGTAATCCATTGTGCGGGAGTGCCGACAATGGAAACATTACATTCTATGGAAGGAGACGGTCCACACAGATCACCAACCTCTTTAATTATCCAGAAAAAACAGAAGTAGCAGAATGATCAACATTAGAAGTGGTCTACATATCTGCAACAATTCCACTTGAACATTAAATACAAGAAGGGCAACACCCATCGTGTTGCAAATTGCCTCAATCGGCAACCAAATGCAGCACTAACTATTATTCTCAACTCGTGTGGCCACGCGACCTCCAGATGGTTGCAATTGTACAAAAATGACTCAAAGTTCACCATCACACACCAGATGCAAGTGAATGGAAAGCAAGTTCCAGATTTCCACCTCCAGGACACGTTATTATGCTACTTAGGCCAAATTTGTGTCCCTTCAAGAAAGTATGCCAAGCTAATTTGGGAGGCACACTATAGTCAAGTCGCACAACACTTTGCTGTGCAGAAAATTGTGGTTGTACTACAGAAGTATTTTTATTGGCCAAAACTCCAACAGGACGTTGGAAAATATATTAGATCCTGCACTGCTTGTGCCATCGCAAAGCTAAACATCAAGAAGCAAGGCTTGTACACTCTCTGCCTACTCCCCGCCAGCCCTGGGAATCTATCTCCATGGGCTATCTGTTGAGCCTCCCTTCTACCAAGCATAGTAATGACTATGTATTTGATGTTGTGGACAGATTTTCTAAGATGGTTGTATTGGTGGGTTGCAAGAAGAGTATCACAACAAAGGACATTGACAAACTCTTCTTTGAACAAGTATGGGTACATTTTGGGATCCCAAAGACCATTATATCAGATCGGGATAGCAGGTTCTTGAGCACATTCTAGTCAAGCCTTTGGAAATTATTGGACACTAAGCTCACCAATTCAACTACATTCCATCCCTAAATTGATGGCCAGATGGAGGTCGTCAGCGGGATGATAGTGCACATACTACGCATGTACAACTCCAAGCATCCACGAACTTGGGATGAGAGCCTTCCTTATGTGCAGCATAGTTATAACAGAGCTCTCCATAGATCGACTTGTCGCAGTCCTTTTCAAGTGGGTCTAGGTTTTCAACCATTGTGTCTGATTGATGTTGACATGCCTCATGTGACTACACAGACAAAATCCACACATGTATAGTTCGAGGTTGATAAAGCAACTTGGTTTATTGAACATATTCAACACATCCGTCAGCAGGTGGACGACATCTTGGATAACTCCAATGCCAAGTACAAGCAACAGCATGATCAACATCAGGTGCCACATAAGTTTCAGGTGGGCAGCAAAGTTTGGTTGCATTTGCAGAAAAAACGCCTTACCGGAGCCCACTAGAAGCTCAGACCACTTTCATATGGGCCTTACACCATCACTAAGGTTGTGGGAGACAATGCTTTTAAGCTCAACATTTCCCCATTCCTTGGCCTGCACCCAGTGTTCAATGTGAACTACCTTCAACCATACTTTCCACCATTAGTAGACACATCAGACATTGCAGAACAGCTCACACCAACATAGCTAAATCCAGACTACATGGAACATCCCACAATCGATCAAATCATGGACACGCAGATCAAGAATACTCACCAACAAAAGATCCAACTATATCGGGTTGTCAAAGTTGGCCAACTCCTGCACCAAGGCAAGTGGCTCACCAAGGACCAAGTTCACCAGAAGTTTCTTCATTTCATGGAGGCACTTAACGATATGGGGATCATTGCTTCCTAAGGGGGGAGGACTGATCCTGGTGGATATTGGTGGCCACCCGCCTATTCCACTTGGAACCCCACCATTGTTTCTTTCAGTTTCCTTAATTGTAGCACAACTTACTATTTTTGGTAGTTTTTCAAATCATGAACTTCTAGAGTTGTTTTGAGGCCCTAAATGATGTTTTTTATAGAAAACGGGCAAACCCGTGGCCAATGGTAGGGGTTTGCATTCGAAAGTTGTGTCTTTGGATATATATTTCTAATGAGGTATCGTATGCATCAAACAGAGATTGTATGCCAAAGTTATGACTCTGAAAATTTGATGTACCAATTTGCCCTAACAGGGCCCGCAAACTATTTGTGCTTCATCTCCTAGGGTTAGGTTTTTAGATGTTTAGGATTTTCCATTGTTTCCTTCAAGCCTCATTGTAACATAGTTCAAAAGCATGTAGTTGCCACATCTCTTCTTAGAGATAAGTTACCATCGCTTGAGTTAATTTATTTCCGTTCTACATGTAAACAGTGTTCAGTACTTTGTTCTTAATAAATTGAAGTTCTGTTTTCGCTATAACTTTGTGTTTATGTTTATATCTATATTTCATTTCATTCCTTCATAAATCTAGATCAAGTTCACTATTTGGAAATGACCAAGAATCAACAAGTCTTGGAAAGTTACTAGAACTTTCACTTGGCACATCAAATTGACCTGATACAATGTAGAGAAGACAAATAAAAGTGCAAGCCAAAATTTTAGACTCAAAAAGCCAGAAATTTTGGAGAACCATCGGGAGAAAGATCATTTTCAAGACAAATTACAAATTAGGGTTTTAAAGGTACATAACGTACCCATTGATGTAACTTTTGATTGGAAAAAGTTTTTGCGCTCGCTCAAAGGAGAAAAAAGAGGAGCCTATGTTTTCCACATGGAAAAGGGTTCTGCAAAAATTTCTACTCCTAGTAAACCTCCAAAGATCTCAACCATGACTCTAGAAGAAAGAGAAGACATTGTTCATCAAATGTTCAAACTAGAGAAACAATTTAATGAATTGAGTGGTAGGCAATAACAAGTAATGATTTGAAAGATAAAAGGGAACAAATGGAAAAAGAAGATGGAGAAGATGTTGGAAGCATTACAAAATTCCATGTTTTCCATCTTCTTATGTCACCAAATGAGGGACTCCCTAAAGGAGATATCAAGACACAAGGAAATCATCAAATGTAGAGAAAATAAAGATTAAGTCCCCAAATCATGATTAATAATCACCAAAAAAGACACATCATTAGGGGTTCCATTTAGCATCAAGGAACTACTCAATCCCAAGATTGATATGAGGAAATTTGATGGTAAAGATCCTATAACATGGATATTCCAGATGGAACAATTCCTTGATTTACACCAAATGCCAAGTTTACGAAAGGTAACTCTTGCATCCTTGTATTTATAACCTAATGAATTTGCTTGGTGTCAATGGCATTGTGAATGAAAAAGGACTATATTATCTCTTGCTCCATTTTTACGAATGAATTGATAGCACAAAATGGGGATATTGAGAGAAACACATTCTTTAGTCAATTGATAAATACTCAATCAAACCCTGCTAGTGCAATTGGATTTTGAGGGTTTCATTCTATAAGGTGGCCAAAGTTTGAAACCCAAGGTAATCAGAAGGAGTCACCAAAAAAAAAATCCAACCATATTGAGAATTGGTGTGGCCTAGGCCGAGTGCAATCCCCATGTGATTTTGATGGCTTAGATGCCCCTAAGTTGTGGTTTCTTAAACAACAAGTTAAAACTGCAAGTCCAAAAACATTAGCCAAAAAAAAAATTAAAAAATATAAATCTTCAACCAAGAAGTCCAAGTACCACATTCAACAATTTTGAAAGCTTAGTCTCAGACTAGAGAACATTTCAGAAGATAATCTATTAGATCACTTTATGGGCACTTTAAAGGAGAACATCCAGCATAAGGTGCCTCTCTTCGAACCTAAATCCCTAGAGCATGCTTGCAATATGGCAAGGAAAGTGGAAAATAGAAATATGGCTATTAGAAGGGTGACTATTGTTGGAATTTTTAAGTCTGACACATTAGAAATCTTTCATGCACTTTACTGATTTATTCCTACCTACTTGTTCTATTAATTAACAAGTTATTTACCATGTAAATACTGGAAATAAATACAAGTACATTATGAACACATTACAGATCATCGACTGAAGGAAATAGAAACAAGCACACAAGTGACATCGTTGTTTTTGGACTAATGTCCCCGGAAAAACCCAATGCGGGAAAATCGGTGCAGCTATCTAAGGGTTTGATTTATTAAGCAATTTCAAAATACAATCTGGGTGCCAAATCCGGCTCACCCGACAGAGAAAAATCTTGGCAATAGTACCTCTCTACTCGAAAGCAAATATTCCAACAGAAACCCCGGATAAACACTACGGCAACTCCATAGCTCCAATCTGCCCCTCGAAACCTCACCATCAGCCTCTAGGGACTACGTCAGCCTCTCTCTGGCCCAGCGTTAGCCCAACATCACTCTGGCTTGGCCTACGTCAGCCCTCTGGCCCTCTAAGGCACTGCACAACTCCTGGCTACCTCTAAGTGAGCCCTGGTTGCTTCTGCGTCCCTCTCTCTGCTACTGCGCTGATCCTCCCAGTGTTATCTCTACCTCTTTGCTTTTGTATTCACTGCCCCTCAGCTGCAACTCCGATCACTCTCACAACTTTCTAGGCAAACCCAGCCCAAAAAATTTGAAATCTTGATCTCTTGGTGTTCTCCAAGTTACCCTCAAGCCTCCTCTTATACTTTTCTCATTGACAAATCAACGGTCGAGATTAAGTCCCTAATCAACGGCTAACATTAGATCTGGCTTGATCCATGTCTTTTGGACCATCCTAACACAGTTTTATATTAATTCACATTAATATTTAATTTTCCCTAAGTTTAGACTTAAAGACTCCATTAAAAATATTAATTATTTTAATATCTCCCAAACTATTTAGAATCCACCCAAACCCTTTCTGGGTATTGGAGATCTCATGCACTCTACCCTCTCCACCAATTTTCGTGGCTAGAGCACATCCGATGCTACCCCAAATCAACACTCCCTCTTAGCGAGGACTGTGCTCTGGTAATACTCTTCACTAAGCATCACTCTGATCATCCGGCATCGGTCCCTGTGTTGATGCTAAGCCTGCTGCCCAACATCCTCTACACTGTTGTATCTTGTACTACTACCCATGGCCCTGCCACTGCCACTGCTACATCTGCACTGCAACCCCTCTCATAATGTTGCATTGTGTTGCCCATAGCACTACCACTGCTAACTGTTGCACTGCAACTCAGTTACTGAGAAGTAAGTAACTGATCTCCCAACTCTAACATCTCCATCAGGCTAGAAACACTCCTGATGCTGAAGCTTCCTCTGTCACTGACAAGTGCTCCCTCTCTGACCTTTGCGTTGCTGCAACAACTCTGTGCATCTCGCACCGTTGCATATCTCTCTCTACCATCCTGCACTGGTGCAACACTCTCGTGCCTCTCGCACTGTTGCAGCCTGCTAGCCTCGCGTTCTCCTGGGAATCCTGCACTGTAGCTCCCTTTGTCGCTTCATCTGCATCCGTCTCTACTGACATCGCCACTACTACTACTACTCTTCGGGGCTCCCGTAGCAAGGTCTAATCCAAGAGGTTGGGTACCTCGAGGATCCTGCCCCTCATCACCTGTAATCCACCTGACTACAGCTCAATGTCTCCCCACTTCTTCTGAAGTGGCACATGAGCACTCATGGCACAATCATCATCTGTCTCCACTTCCTTCTCTGCCCTTGCTGGCAATGTCTTGGTCTCAGAGGCCTCTCCCTTGCTCCTTTTCCTTGGACACTAGGTCGCATAATGACCCAGATCCCCACAGTGGAAGCATTTGACCTTGGAGAGGTCCTTCTTCTTTCGTTTCTCCTGCTTTCCCTCAAATGCTAGAGCAGCATCCTCCTCCTCGTCCTCCTTGATTTTGATCACCTTGTTGTTGCGTCCCACCTTGCTCAGCCTTCTGATCTCTTCTTGGCGAAGAGTAGCCCACATTCCTCCCAATCTGGAAGGGTAGCCCTGGCCAGTATACTCTGGACAAACACTTTCCAGTCTTCTGAGACTGTGTTCAAGGCTGTTCTCACCATCAATTCCAGATCTTGCGTTGCCCCTATGGAAGTCAGTTGATCCTGGATCTCCTTCAATCAATCGAGGAATGGGTCGATCTGTTCTCCCTTCTTCATCTGGTATGATCGCAGCTGATTTCTAGTAGCATCTTCCTCTGCACAGAAGTATGCTGATACAACTTGGTCAGGGCCTCCCACATCTCCTGTGTCGTGTTCTTCTCAGCAATATGTGGTACTATATGATCCTTAACCCCGTCAAGGATGATACTCTTAGCCCTCGCCATTTTATCCTCGTATTTGTCGTTATCAACCAGATCAACTGGGATAGTTATCGCCCTCAAGGTGAAGTGCTTGACACAATTCCTGTCTAGTACGGATAAGATTCTGGCCTTCCAAACTACAAAGTTTCAGGCTTCGTCCAGTCTGTCCTGGTCTCTTACTCCGTGTAGTGCCATTTCGCTGCTCCTCTACTCCCCTCCTGGAAGTTCTTGGTGTGACTCCCTCTGAGCCTCGATTTCCCTCCTGGAAATCCTTCTGCCAATGTCAAGATGCCCCTCTCCAATCGTCTGTGCAACTACAACACTGATCCGAATTCCGTGGCTAGAAATCTACCTCAGCAGCATCTCCCTCTACCTTGGTCTTGCCTTGTTAGGTACTATTTTGACTACAATACCCCACCAACTCCACTCTGCAATTTACCCACAGCCTCCTAAGCGCCAGCAAGGGCCGAGATTAAGTCCCTAATCAACAGCTAAGATTAGATCTAGCTTGATCCATGTCTTTTGGACCATTCTAACACAGTTTTATATTAATTCACATTAATATTTTATTTTCCCTAAGTTTAGACTTAAGGACTCCATTAAAAATATTAATTATTTTAATATCTCCCAAACTGTTTAGAATTTGCGCAAACCCTTTTTGGGTATTGGAAATCTCATGTGCTTTAGCCTCTCCACCAATTTTCGTGGCTAGAGCACATCCAATGCTACCCTAAATCAACAACTACTAACAACTATAAAACACCATGTTCCCCCTCCTCACGTCACTCAAGTGACAAGGTTGACACCTCAACATATGAATGAAAGAAGAGAAAAGGGATTGTGTCTTAATTATGACCACAAATATAGCAAAGGACATAAATGTGGTGAGAAGAAATTATTCTCCAGAATTGGAACCATCATAGTATCTAGAGCTAGAAGAGATTACTCCAACCATATCTTGTCATGCATTGGTTGACATTAGTACTCCACAAACCATCAAGATATAAGGATATATCAAAAAGAAAAAGGTATCAATGTTGATTGATTATGGTAGTACCCATTACATCATTAATTCCAAAGTAGCAAAATTTTTCAATTGCTTTATATTTCTAGCACCAAAGTATCAAGTAATGATTGTAAATGAAGGTATCAAAAATTGTTCATTGAAGTGCCATAGTATTAAGCTCTCTGTGGGGAGAATTTTTTGGGTAGTTGCATAATTTCCAATTGAATGGGTGGTGTTGATGTTGCATTAAGGCTCTAACAATTACAATCAATAGGAACGATGGCTCTTAACTTTCAAGAACTTTTCTTCAGATTTTCCTTAGAATGAAACAAATTTGAATTTAGAGGTATACAAGGGAAACCCTCTAAAATGATAATGTTAAGTTTAGGTATGTTCTATACTTAGAGCAATTTATTTCAATTTTCATAGTTAGCTCACATCAGTGTTAAAGTAAATTGCAGATAGAACATAAACATAAATTGCAGGAGACAAGCCAAGACAAGAGGACACAAGATGTGGCGCTAGCCAGGGACAAACCCCAATGTGGGGAAACCCTTGATCAATTCTTCTCATATGTTCTTCAATAGTTCAGCAGAGAGAGAAAGAGAAATTGTACATTTACAACAGAAGTCAACACTTTTACTTATTTAGATAAGAGCATAGATCATCTCTAAGAAGATGATACATGAGATCAGTTGAAGACATGCTGCTTCAACTGATTCTCCAAGGTGACTCCTTCACCTATCATTGTGTTGCACGTTGCACCATGTTGCACCCATCATCACAATGTTGGACCTTATAACCATGTTGTACACATCATACTGCTGCACCTCATGCTGCATTATTGTCCCAGTGTTTAGCACTGTTGTACCATGTCCCAGTGTTTAGCACTGTTGTACCATGTCCCACTGCTGCACCATGCTATCACCCATGTGCTTGTTGCACCATTGTTGCTTCGTGTACTTGCTGCACCAAGTACCATACTGTTGTCCCATGCATCTTGGCAGCACTATGTCACCTTGCCGTCCTATGCATCTTGGCAGCATTACGTCACCTTGTTGTCCCATGCATTTTGGCGGCATTATGTTTTGCTGTCCCATGCATCTTGGAAGCATTCTGTCTCCTTGTTGTCCCATGCATCTTGGCAGCATTATGTCACCTGCTGTCCCATGCATACTGGCAACATTATGTCTTGTTGTCCCATGCATCTTACTATTATGTACAACCACCAATTTGGCTCCCACAGACTTTCCAACAATCTGGTCCACACTGATCCTCAACACCTACAAGAAATGTCATAGACAACATACCTTAGCTCACTGTTTTGAGGTCTGGTTTGTTTGCTAGAACTAAGTCTGGTTAGGGCATATCACAGTGTCTTTGCCAGCCTTCTTTTCCGCCCAGATTTGCTCCAAGGTGATGTGGTTGCCCTTCCTTGTGGGGATGAGACCCTTCACAATAATCCTGGGCAGTTCTAGCCTTTACAAGGTCCACAGCCTGCCCTCACAGCAAGCTTCCTTAGATTTCCAGCAAACAAGTTAAGGGTTTTCCCGTCCTTTAAACAGTTGATGCAGTTGCCCTTCCTTGCAATAATTCGGTCACCTGAGATGGCCTAAGACAGCCCTTCAAACCTTCGCTGGAATGTTGCCTTAGCTGCGACTAAAACAGTGAATGTTTAGGGTGGTTGAACAACGTTTAGGGCAGCTTTGATCTGGATAGTGTATAGCCTTGTGTCCACCATAAGAGTTCCCCCCATGTAATCTACCACAACAGGACGTAGAGCCTTCTCTTCATTGCCAGCATCTAGATCTAGGGCATGCCTTCTCTATGACAGTGTTGAGCTAGGGCATCCTCAACTTAAGGCTGCGTAGATTCTTATGATCTCTTCCTCACACCAAAAACCCAAAGACAAGTGGAGAGTAAGAGAACACAAGAAGTGTGTGAGAAATGACTCTCAAGTCATCTCCTTTATACTAAAACGTTGAGCACATGTGGGGTTTATTTCGTTGCTGGCCGACCTTGATGAATTGTCTTATAACACAAACAAATTCATAACCTCATGAATATTATAGAAATATTTTCGGAAAAATCACATCAAAAAAATTTGTTGACGCGTTTCAAACCAACAAGTGTGGTTCATCGTCAGGACAAGTTGAAGAATCCGATCATGGCTACATGTTAAATAGGGATGGCAGATCTTCCAACAGCTAGGTTTGACTGGAAAACGACTATATTAGACTAGACTGGACAAATGGCTATAATTGACTAAGAAACGACTAGATTTGACTCGATAAATAGTTATTAAATGTAATAGTGTTTAATACCAATATATTTTATAATGTCATTTAATAATTTTTGGTTGGTATTGAATGTTATTTTAAGTAAAATATTAACCATATTTGAGTTAAAAATAATAAATATGGGGACTATAATAATGAGTCATATGTTAATAGCTCTAGGGATTATAACTATTAGTAATAGTAAGGATTTAATATTATCCTTAATAACTAAAATAAATAATATTAAAAATTATTATTATAATAATATTAAATATTATTATTATTATATATTATAATAATAGTAATATTTTTATCATTAATGGTTTTGGGAAACTTCTTACTATAATTTTATTAGTTAAGCTATCTGAAGAGAACTTAAACTTACTACTTAAATCTAAATAAATATCTTATAATGGGTAATTTTAACCCATTTAGTTTGTCATGACAAGGACAATCTTATAAAAAATAAGGAAAAGAAAAAGAGGGAGATTTCCAAAGAGGACCAAAAACTTAAATAAGAAATAAGGAGAAAGAAAACAGGTTAGTTAGAAGTTTCACTGTAGGTTAATTGGGGGAAAAATTAGTTCAAGCCATTAATAGAGGGGAGGGGGGAAGGTGGGGGGAGAGAGGACTCGGAAGATAGGGTGGGGATCCAGCAACTACTGATCTTTCAACCATCGTCCCTATTGAGATTGCTTGGTCTTTTTTCAATTCAATGGCTTCCCTAAATTTTCGGTAATAAAACCAATGTTACTTGGGAGCGGGAGCGGAAGCAGGAGCGAGAGCGACCATTTTCAGAAGCTCCCGGTTTGGGAGCGAATCCGGGAGCGATTTTTTAAAAATATACATATTTTTTATATTTTTTAATTTTTGATACATATATGTCAACAAAAACATGTAGAATGATGAATTAGA
>APFE030720174.1:0-10767 GCA_000404065.3 Pinus taeda
GAAAGCATGGAAAATTTTAAAATATATGGTTTGGACCTTTAGCAATTGTTGAAGTGAAGGGTAACAACACTTTTGTGCTACAGAATCTTGAGGGACTATATTCCACTTATCCCGTAAATGGAAGGTTTCTCAAACATTACATTCAATACTAAGAAGTTGAAATAGTTTTCATTGTAAATACTCTGGTTTTCTTTTACCTTTCAAGATGTTAGTGTGATTTTCTTTACAACAAGGACTCCATAGCCCGAGGAGAAGGCACACGGATCTGCAGGTTCTCTGCATTCTACAGGAGAAAGAAGTCCCCAAATGGAGCTAATGTTGTAGCATTTTTTGGTTTTGATAAGGTAGAATAAAATAGTCAAAAAATAAAAAATATTTTGAAAAAATGTTAAGTTAGGATATGGACATAACAATAGTGAATAAAATGTTTTTGAAAAAATCTTGATGATGGTGTCAATATCAAAGAAAATGTTAGGTTAGATGTCCTAAAAATTAAAGACAAAAAGAAAATGTTAGGATAGAAAGAAAATAAAACAAATAAACTCTGAAAGTGAGCAAGTCTAATGCCACTACTATTGTTTTTGCAAAATAATGGTTGTGTGCAGCTTATCATAAATGCCACAACCCATGACAGTCAAATAGTTTAATCATGACTGCTTCATGCTTTAAATTTGATGTTCTAGTTAGAGAATAAAGATATGGCCAAACTGTTTAATCTTGGCAGATCAGTAGTTAGGTAGAGAATAATAAGGTGCTCATCAGTTTAATTTAAGCCCTTGGAGGTTATAAGGCTAGAATTAGATAGTTTGTCTTTTAAATAAACAGAAAGGAAAGGGTTTGCAAGTTTAAATGCACCCATTAAGTGAAGAAAAAATGATAGGATAAGCAAAGGGTAAGTAGAAGAAAGGTTGCAAAAGTTTGATAATTCATTGGACAAAATGTACATTTATCATGTTTTACCATATATTTCTATGTCCAAGAGACAATTACACAAAGCAAATGAAGGTCTACAAGATCAATTAATTAACTTCCCTCATCCTCATTCATTCCTATATTTGCTAATTTCCCATTCCTACCTTCATACAATTCATATTCATTCATTTTCCATAAAAACCCCTTTTTCCTAAGGATAAAATCTTTTTTGCCTAGGAAAAGTGAAAACCCCATGCTAAATCCCCTTTTACCCGAAAAACCCACAAAAAGATGTTTAGCCTAAGTATTGGTGTATATATAAAAAGCAAATAACCCATGAAAAAACATTATACTTAGTCTATTTCCCCTTTCCGCTCATATTTCATATTAACCCTAACTTATAGTATTAAACCCCTAAAAAGTTCCCTTTCTCGTATATATTAATTCCCTTTATTAAAATACCCCAAAACCATTAGTTTTATTATAAAAACTATGTATTTAATAAAACATCACATCGGTGGATCGCAAGCCTTTCAACATGAATGCACTCTCCCTGTATTGCGATAGACCCTGACCCGACGCAAATATATTTCATATTTCATTCCCATTTCGCATCCGCCTTCATCACAAGTCCCGACTAAAGCATTACCCTCCACCATTGCAATCTCCGATATGTGATGGGAACCCAGATCTGATGTAGTATTAACCATGATATATTTTCCACATCGCGTCCGGCCCCTATCGCATTCCTTGCGATGGGCCTTTCCTTCACTAAATTGCGCTTGCGATATGTAATGAACCCAAACTTGATATCATTATCCATCCGAATTCATGTTATTTCAAGTCCGCCATACCGTGTTTTGCGAAGAATTTCTTTTTTAAAATGTTTTTATGATTTAAACGAAGAAATAGCCTAAACCTCCATTTAACCGCTAATCTCAGTTTTAACCCATAATAAAACCATTGTCGCCATAATTAATCATTGGGACTATCCACGCTGCTCTTTTTCTCCACCACCGTCTGATCGCATCCATTCAAATCCAACGACCCTCAGTGGTTTCGGGTTGGCTCTTTATCCGAGTATTACTCGCCCGAAAAGTGGTATTCCACTGAACTCCCCTTGCTATGTGTCAGGCTCAGATTGCGTTGGGTGACCCTTCCGAAAACCGCTTGCGCCTCAAAAGCGGTGCGATGAAAACCAAAACCACCTCCCACATAACAACAAAATGACCACTGTTCACTTTCCGCCGTATTTCAAAAGAAAGTTGTTTTTCGTTTAAATGAAAAAATCGCCATTTTCCATTGTTTCCCCTGTTTTCATAGTAAACCCTCCATAAGCCTATGCGACCAATAAAGCCATTGTTTTACCTTTCGATACACTCTAGACTCCTTCCAATATCCTTTCAAGCTCAATAAAGCCATTGATGTCCTCCTCTGTCACCTATGTTTTCTTAACAATTTCTGTGTTTTGCAGGTAAAAACTTATGTTCCAGGCTTACAAAGAAAAAAGCCTGCATATAGTTTGAAGACAAATACGAAGATCTTAATGTTGAAAAACACAGTAAAAAAATCTGAAATGCACAGTAGAGGTAAAAAGGAACACAATAAAGGTTACTCAGTAGGGTCAAAGGATATTCACAGAGTTTAAAGAGTATCAGATGAAAGATCAAATGAAGGATGAACCTTTTTAGCAATGGCTTCTCCGTGCAGAGAAATTATTAAAGAGTTTAGACTTCTGTGATCCATACTTTTATTGTGAGAATGATTTCAGCAAAATCACATAGAGATGTTAGGATATTCCGACACATAGGAATAGTTAAATATAACTTGGCCTAGTATAGAGTTAGGTAAAGTGTGTTTCTTTACTATGTACATTTGTAACTTACAATTTGATGGTCACGATATGTAGTGATCCGACGGTTCATTCTCTCCTCGATATTACCGACACTTGATCCATGGCTTAACACTCGATTGGTCCATGAATTCTATTTAAAGCGCATGGAGGGTCATTTGTAGGTTAACCATTCACGAGAGAAGCTTATATAAATTTTCATTCTTTTATTGATAAATTGCTTGAAGTGGCTGCGTTGGCTCAGGCCGTGGACTGTTTCCCTCTTTGAAGGTTTTAACCATGTCAAAATACTGGTGTATTGATCTGTGATCTGGTTGTGAGCGGTGTCCTTTGGTGTTCTGTCTGAGGAACTTACCCTGTAAATTCCTACATGGTATCAGAGCTATTTGAGCGCTGCGTCCGTTGGTGATCCAAATCTAAATCCGGTAGAACTGCATCTGACTGCCATCTCCTAGATCTACTGTTTCTGACTGCTTTCGGGCCGAGAGGACTGCTCTGTTATTTTAGGAGCATCTATTCCAGTGAGGAACCCCTTTCGTTTCACGCGAAAAGGTTTCTGGTAGCCCTAGCTACGTCATTTTTAAGATCTGGAGGTATAAAGTGTTTTTTTTTTGCAGTTTCTAGTTATTTTTCTCTCTGTTTATTATTTCGGTTTATTTAGCTTCTTTTTTATTACCGGATCTATACCTTTCATTTCTGCGTATGCTCTTTTCTCTGTGACTCTGTGCAATATGGGCAAATTAGAAACAGAAAGGAAGGATTTTTCTCATGTGTATGCTCTTTTCCGCTGCGCCTTAGTGTGATCTCAGAAAATCAAAAACATTGAGGAAAATATTTAGTTTTCGGGTAAAGCTAACTTTAAGCTGTAAGGTTTGTTTTTTTTGTATGTCTCTGTTGGGTTTTTTGTTTTTGTTTTGTAGGGAGAAAAAGAGCTTTCTCAAGCAAGCACGCAACCCAAAGCTTCAGTGACCAAAAAAGAAAAAAGCCCCCCCAGGGGCGTTTTTTTCATTTCCGCACATTCTCGCACTTTGTCAGTGCCTTCATCAACTTTTCTTCAAAAAGCCATAACTTCTTCATCCGGAAGCCGTTTTTTTTTTTTAACCAGCCTAATTTTTCGAGATCTTTCCATTGGAACACTTAGTTTCAGCATATAGAGCTTCAGTTTCGGTTAAAATGGAAATTCCATGCCAAGTTATTCTTAACAGCACCAACTACTTCCAATGGTGGTCCTACATTGTGGATTTACTTAAAAGTAAAGGTCTTTACAGAATATCCTTAGGCCAAGAAACCAAACCGAAAGATGAAGATAAGGCAGCTAAATAGTAAGAAGCATTTTGAAAGGCATAAACTTATCTAATGAGTATTGGGCAGAAGCAATTGCATATGTTATTTATGTGATCAACAGATCTCCTACAAAGAGTGTGATGAGCAGAGTACCTGAACAATCATGGTTAGGTATGTCTTGCAGTGTATCTCATCTTATAGTGTTTGGATGTGTAGCTTATGCACATGTGCTTAAGGAGCAAAGAGGAAAATTGGATGATAAAAGTGAAAAATTCATATTTACTGGTTATAGTGAGCAATCACTTACAAATTGTATAACCCTGTCACAAAGAAGACCATAATTAGCAAAGATGTTGTCTTCAAAGAACAAGAGTCAGGGAATGGAACTGTAGACAAAACAATTGATGCATAAGTGCCACTGATGGAAGAAGATGATGTAGCAGAAAAGGAGTAGCAAGAATCACAGGTGAAGACACCAAACATAAACAAACCAACAAGGACTCCAAGATTTTCACAACAGCATGGATCTTCAAGCAAATCAACAGATCAAGATTCTCCCATCAATGAATCAGGTGAAGAATCAAGCAATGGTAAGAGAAAGATGAGAATTCTGAAAGATATTTATGATGATTTGGATGTTAGCTCAAATTTTGCATTGTTGTCATCCAAACCTTCTTCATTTGGAGAAGCAATCAGAGATGAAAATTGGGTGCAATCCATGGATGAAGAAATTGAAGCTATTGAAAAGAAAGATACATGTTATTTGGTTGATTTATCGAAGGACAAAAATCTCATTGGTGTAAAGTGGGTGTACAAGACAAAGATGAATGAGAAAGGTGAATTTGATAGATTCAAAGCTAGACTTGTAGCAAAAGGATTCTTACAGCAACCAGGAATAGACTTTGGAGAAATGTTTGCTCCGGTAGCTGGATTGGATACTGTGAGAGCAGTTCTAGCCACAACAGCTCAGAACAAGTGGAAAGTATATTAGATGGATGTGCAATCAACCTTCTTGAATGGAATTCTAAAAGAATAAATTTATGTGCAACAACCTCCAGGATATGAAGTTGAAACTAATGAAGAGAAATTTTACAGGTTGAAGAAAGCACTCTATGGACTGAAGTAAGCGTCTAGGGCTTGGTATAGTAGAATCAACAACTACATGATTAAAAGTGGATTTTGCAGAAGCAAAATTGAGCCTACCTTGTACACAAAGGTAAATGAGCATGGACAGATTTTGATTGTTTGTTTATATGTTGATGACATGATTTTTACAGGTGATTTTGAGATAGATGAATTTAAAGCAACCATAATGAAATAATTTGGGATGATAGATCTTGGTCTCACGAAATATTTTCTTGGCATAGAAGTTGAGCAATCTGAAAAATGAATTTTTATTTGTCAAAATAAATATGCCAAAGGTTTATTGAAAAGATCCAGGATGGAATATTGTAAACTTGTCCCTACACCAATTGCAACAGGTACAAAGTTAAGCAAGGATGATGAAGAATCAGATGTCAATCCAAATTTATTCAAAAGATTGGTTGGTAGCCGCATGTATCTCACAACTAAAAGACCAGATATCATGCAAAGAGTGAGTTTGATTTCCAGATTTATAGAGACTCCAAAAGGCACACATTGGAGTGCAGTAAAACGAATTCTGAGATACATAGTAGGAACTAGAGATTGTGGCATAATTTATGAAATCACAGAAAAGAAGGATTTGATTGGATACAAAAATAGTGATTTTGTAAGCAGTTTGGATGATAGGAAGATCACTTCTGGTTTTGTGTTCCACCTTGGTTTAGGCATGATTTCATGGGCATCTAAGAAGCAACCCATTGTGACACTTTTGTCAGCAGAAGTAGAATATGTAACAGAAACATCAACAACATGTCAAGCAGTGTGGTTAAGAAGAGTATTTGATGGACTCAAGTAGAAACAACAAGGATCAACAATAATATATTGTGACAAGACCTCAACGATTGCACTATCCAAGAATAGTGTGTTTCATCATAAGAGAAATCATATTGATACTAGATATCACTTTATTAGAGAACTTGTGAGCAATGGAGAAGTTCACTTGAAGCCTTGTAAATCTAGTGACCAATTGGTTGATATATTTACTAATTCATTAACACAAGATGTGTTTGAGTTTCATAGAATAAACTTGGGTGTTGTAAGCCTAGCTAAGACATAGACCAGTAGGCATGTTTGATTTGTCATGAGTCATGTTTTAGTTTAGCAGTCGTAATTAAGGGGGAGTGTTAAAATAAGATAATTACTCCTGCATGAGGAAGTGACTAAACTTAGAGAGTTAGTTAACTGAGTGATTGAGTGATTGAGTGTTTGAGTGTTGAGTCAAGTCGAGTTAACTGATAGACGACTTTTAGTGTATGGTTGCATGTCAAGATATTTTAGGCAAGTTGCTAGTTGGAAAGGGTAAATACCCTTCACCGAATTCATTGTAAGAATCGTGTTTTGTGTGATCAATAGAAGAGCCTCAGATTGTGGATTTGTGTGTGAATTTTTTAATTTTTTTTTCTTTGTCTTTCCAACAAGCATGATATTATGATCTGGTTGTTTTTGTCACATTTGAAATACACTAAAATCTTGAACATAAGAAAATTGAAATGAAAACATAGAAGCATGACTATATTTGAGATCAGAGAGAAGGGTGAGACCTTCTTTACACATATCTCATGTAGATGAAGACTTATGAGCGTTGGTTCACGTACGACACTATACACAAATTACACAAATTACCATATTGTTGGTCTCACACAACATCAGCTCTAGCAAACAGATCGACAACTCAATCAACACAGGCATGGACAATTTTCTGTTGCGGCTTCCCACAAGTGGCTCAACACAGTTCTACAATGCCACAAAAAGCATCAATGGAAAAATGTCTCTTCCAACTTGACAATTAGCAGAGCCTTCACGCTACTTGTTTTCTCTGTATTTGTGTTTGATGTCTGACTTTAAAGATATGCAACTACACGCCTTTCATTCTTCTCGTCAGACCACATGATTGACATTTGAGCTAAAACATATTCAATTCCATTGTTCTAAGATACTCTCCTAAGGCATGGATGAAGCATATTTATTGGAGAAGCCCCCACAAAAATCTATACACAACTTCACACAAACAAACTATACTCACACTTGTACCTATTCCTTGCCCTCCCATAGGGAGTCCGGCCGGAAAGGGCTCTAATATCAAGAAAGAAAACATAGTTACACACACAAATAGTTTTCACAGCTTTCATCACAAATATGATACATATATATAGTTGGAATTAGACCCAACTAATTCTAAATTGGGAGATTGTAGTTGAGAGAATATCTCAACAGTCTACAACAAATCAAACCAACTCCAAATGAATTTATCGTACTGCATTAATGGAAACACTATCTTCAACATTAACTACATAGGAGATGTTGTTTTGCAAGTATACATTTAAGAACAATAAAATAACACATAAAAAAATATTTCAATTTCCACATTAATTTTATATCAATTTTATATAGAGAAATAGAGTAATTAATATTAAAAAATTTAATATATGTTCTGGTTGTTGTCTACTTTTTAATATATAAAATTTCTTCGTTGATTAATATAGTGTTTTACACATAAAATCTAAAAATATAATATTGATATTACAATCTAGTACAAGATGATGTATAATTGATTTTATGTTTTGTTGACATAAAGTAAAATTAAATTATTATTTTAGTCTATATTAAGAGAGATAATTTTATCACAATTTTATATAAAGAGAATGAAGTAATTGAAATTAAAAAAATTCTTGTAATTTCACTTTCCATTATGAAAGAGATGCGTAATTTATAAAATTCTTAATATAAAAATGATATGTATCCTTTAAAAAATTATTAATAACAAAAGAAATTTCAATATGGATTATAAATAAAATATTTTAGATAGAGATTTCTTATTTCATTGAGAGATACTTTTTAATGCAACTTAGAAACGAGAATTATATATCTTTTAATACTTAATATGGAGTTGGCATGTAACATTTCAAAAAAATATTATTAATAAAATAAATAGATGTAAATATCTATTTCTATATAAAACCAAAAATTCTATTTCATAAATATACATTTTTTTATACATAATTATGGGGAGATGTCTCTTAATATCACAATTTAAAATAATAAAATAATATTTATATTGACAAACTAAAAAATAATAATAACAAACCAATATTTAATTATGGTACCAGTTCAATATCTGGTTACCCGAAGCTCATGTAGAGGCACCTACGGCTGGATCTGTCATTTCGGCAGGAATTCCCTTCAAAATTGGGAACCTATGGGTTTTTCGAGATTTCCCATACCTATGTTTCCCGAAGCGACACTTTGTTTCCACTCCCTTCATTTATACTCTAAGCGTGATTGCTATTATATATACTTCCCGACCACTCTTAGACAAATCAATCCTAAAAAAGATTATTGCCCACTCCCCAGTAGTCCATACAAATCCTGTGACTATTGGTATGTCCAATATAAAAAAATAATCAAAGGAAAAAAAATATAATTTTTGGCTTTCCCATATGAAAAAGAGGTGAGTACTCAATATGAACCTCACAACTAATATTGATTTTGCAATCCAACCTCAAAGAGATTATAACACACATCCATAAAACAAAACACACACATAAAACAAAATCCCCCCACACAAATTATAATTATAATGTTTGTTATAGCGATGGGTTTAGTTGAAGTTACGGGTCAATTGTGATAAAGGGAGTGTTTCATAAATATAAGACAAGGATTTTCGCCCTTTGGATGACAATATGTGTCATCACCCTTTTCTTGGATTTGGTATATCCATTGACTTCTCTTCACGTTGTCTGCCTGGATCATAAGTTTTTCCTTGGGTTTGGTATGTCCATCGATTTTTCTTGACGTTCTGTTATTGTTTTTTCCGACAAAATTTAGTCACAAACTTTTCAGGTTGTTTTTTAGACAAAATCAACATGGGTTATAGCGCTGGGTCCGAAAAAGGATAATAGTATTTATTTATTCAACATTCTCTATGGTTTCCATCGACCCAAATTTCTAGTAGAAAAGTTTTGTTATTACAAATCTTAAAATTTCTGGTAATAAAGTTTTGTTATTACAAATCCTACCAACGTTGCAATAATGGTTTCACTGTGTCTTTGTCCCGGGTCTTTTTACCTTTTCATTCACTACTCTTATGCTCACGACTCTTATGCCCTCGTTCGGCCTTTTTTACCCTTCATTCCAACGAATCTTATGATTCATGCTCTCAACACTACATAGTATGCAAGCGCATGAAGACAACCTAATCACGATACGACCCATTCACTTTATTTTTAAGTGAGTTTTGTTTTTAAGTTAGTTATTTTAATTAATTATCAGAGTTTTTTTAGCTCGCTAAAGTTTAATTTTTTTTTAAATTAATTATTTATATCATTTAAAAATTGATTCAAATATTTAAGAGAAAAATTATATGAGAAAAATTCCAAGAGAGAGTTAGAATATTAACTTTTAACATCTCAAATTATTTTGTAAAACTTGTAATAACTATGTTTTTTAATTTTATTTTTAATCATTTAAAAAAAATGGAAGGGGAAATGAATCATTTTGATGGCTCGTCTTCCAAAGGCAGCGCATTAAAATAAATGAACACTATAGTGAAGACTATTAGGATAATGAAACACTGAGAGAAGTGATGGTGTATAAAGACATCGTTGCCTGGGATTTCACTGACCTTAAAGGAGAAATTTACTTAGAGTCTTTCCACCTTTAAATAAACTAAATTAGAGATGAATACCATGGGAAAAACCATTGGTTCCAAGTCAAGTTTACTTGAACTACCCTAACAATCCCCCCTAAAACTTGACAATGTAGGTTTTAACCCCGTACAGAAATTACCTGCATACGAATTCTAAACAATGCGAGAGCATAACACATAAAACACATATACACAGAGATTTCCCACTGGATCCCAAAGCCGGGACTACTAGCTTGATTTTTCATTATATTCCTTTCAATGTTACAATACATATTTATACATGCCGAAGCATCCAATACCATGGACCGAAAACCATCGCATCCAAAACCATGGACCGAAAACCATAGGTAGGTTCGCCCAACCTAATATAGGGTCCAAAAAAAAATTCCCTGGGGCGCTGCCCCGGACCCCGTAGAGGGGGGCTACTCGCCCCCCTCAAACCCCCCGGATAGGGGGGACTGCTGCCCCCCTGTGACCCCCTCGCTGCGCAATCGGCACAACGAAGGGGGGGCTCCGCCCCCCCTCTAACCCATCGGTTCTAGTAGTGGAAAGAATATAACACAACCCAACAATCTCCCACTTGTTGTTTTCTTTCCACAGTGGGCCACAGGAGAGCTTAGTCATTTTTCCAGCCCTGAAACGCCAATTGTTTCTCTACACCAAGAGAACTTCTCAGAGCTCACAGATTTTGCCAATGCATCTGCAGTATTCTTCAAAGTGTCCACCTTTACCAGCGACACCTTTTTATCTTCTATCATATCCCTCACAAAGTGATACTGAACATCAATGTGCTTTGTCTTTGAATGATAAGCAGGGTTCTTTGCCAAGAAAATTGCGCTTTGGCTATCACAGTCTATCCTTATAGCTCCATGTACTAACCCCATACTTGAACACAATCTCTGCAACCAAACTGCTTCCTTGCTTGCATGAG
>APFE030720174.1:14353-36051 GCA_000404065.3 Pinus taeda
CAATACTGAATCTGAGACACACAATCGTATTGTGCTCTTTGCCTTCGAATCCAACTTCTTCCATTCTTCATCGGTCACTCCCGTTGGTTTAGTACCCGGATCTACCGCGATCCACTGATCTTTATCCACCAACAGATCCTCCATCTTGAGTTTCCACAACTCAAAACTCTGACCATTGGACTTCTCAATCTCTATCTTTCCGCTGCTCGCCATCTTCTTTCACCACCAGAATCGATCTCGCAGATCTCCCACTGAACAGGGTCTACCACAGGCCTGATCGAAACCCCTTAGCAACAAAGGCGTCCCCTTGAAGCCAAAACAACTCTGATACTAGATGTAGGTTTTAACCCTGTACAGAAACTACTTGCATACAAATTCTAAATCACAGAAAAATAAACAATGCGAGAGCATAACACATAAAACACATATACACAGAGATTTCCCACTGGATCCCGAAATCGGGACTACCAGCTTAGTTTTTCATTATATTCCTTTCAATGTTACAATACATATTTATACATGCCGAAGCATCTAATATGATGGACCGAAAACCATCGCATCCAAAACCATGGATCAAAAACCATAGGTAGGTTCGCCTAAGCTAGTATAGGGTCCAAAAAGTTTTTTTCCTGGGGCGCTGCCCCGGACCCCGTAGAGGGGGGCTACCCGCCCCCCTCAAACCCCCCGGACAGGGGGGCCTGCTGCCCCCCCTATGACCCCCCTGCTGGGCAATCGGCGCAACAAAGGGGGGCCTCCGCCCCCCCTCTAACCCCCCGGTTCACTATGTGGGTTAGTCGTGGAAAGAATATAACACAACCCAACAGACAAAGGGAGATTAACCTGGTCCCAATCATTCATCAACCATCTCACCTGAGATCCCACATTCCCTCTCTCAAGCTAAGATGCAGTACACCTGTTATCTTGGTATCTATCCAAGTGGTCCATTCCACAACTTGATGACTCCATGCGCCACTGCGCTACATGTATGACTGGTCAAAGTGTTAAGGCCTTACAAAAATCCATGATTTTGTGAAACATGTATCCTTGAGCAACAAGTCTTACAACTTCATAGGGAAATGCACCTATCTTGGGCCAAAACCTTTAAGGTATTCATACACGAGTATTGTTATCACACCATTAAAATTATCATCACATGTTGGCTCCTTCACTATCCTCAAACCATTGACTCCATCTTTGTTTTCTCATTCATATGACCACTATCTTGCTACACCTCTAGTTTCATCGATCCATATCTTGCCTCGACCTTTCTTGCTACTTGACCTCTCTCTTCGTATATCTCCAATCCATGTTATTCATCCACATCCTTATTATCATTGTGCATCCTCTTCCTGGATTTCTTTCTACTCTTTCTTTCTTCTTCGTTATTTTCTCTGTCAAATCATTCAACTCAAAAAAGCTTACTAGCGTGTTTCATTAAAGAACTATTCAAGCTTCACATAGGAGCATACTCCAAACAACAACTTAGCGCACAAATCTTTTCACCCTCTACAAGTAGCAATGTATTCTCCCAACAACACACATTCATACAACACACCACAACGCACCGACTCCATCTAAATTGGCTTTTGGCACACTCTCATGCTAGCTCTGGCCACTCTCATGCTGGTTTTGGCTTTGGCCACTCTCCACTCTATGGTGGCCACACCTGAACAAACAAACAACGAAACACTTTAACACTAGCTAGCTTCTTCATTACACTCGGCAAATTGGGCATGGATTCAATTCTTCCTTACATACTACATTAAAATAGACATTCTTTTCTTACTAGATTGTAGCAATGAACTTCCTATCCAATGACTTACAAGCTTCATCTATAATTTTTTGGGGTTTCTTTGCCACTCCTTCAATTGGCAAATATTGATCCTTCTAAATCAATATATACTCGATCTATGATTTTAATAAGGTAAAATTGGCCCCATTCAACTTCTCCATATTACTTATTGTATTTTCTCCATACTACTAAGCATACCTAGCTCACACTATTAACAATAAGAACCTGCAGCTCTGCTAAAAGTTTTTAGGATCAGAAAACACTAACAGACGCGGTGGCTCTAAAGACATCGTTGCTTGGGATTTGACTAGCTTTGGATGACAAATTTACTTAAAGTATTTACACCTTCAAATAGACTAAATTAGAGATGAATACCATGGTAAAAACCATGGATTCTCATATTCATGGAGCTAAAAAATTATCGGTAACTTGACCTAGTCAAGTTTACTTGAACTATCCTAATAAAGACATCTAAGAGGGAGATGAAAATAGAACTTGGGAAATTTTGAAGGGCAATAGAAAACATGAGAGCTCTGGAAGAATGCAACTTACTTTAATATCAGAGGATCAAGGAGTCAAAGAGCTTGTTTATGATGATAAAAGGTGTATTTGAACCATGATTAATTACAATTGTCTTTGTATTGAGTAATAATGCTTGAGATTTTTAGACATAGAAAACTCATCCTTCATAATGAATATTCATAGTTTAATAAATCTCTATTGGTTTGATTTTTTTTTCTATTTTGAAATTTTAGAGTAACATCTTTATTTCTATTTTTATATTATAATCTATTTTATAGCTGTGTAAAATTCATTTTTAATAATATTAAATAGTGAAATAATTGAAGTAAAAGGTTAATATATATATAAACAAATAAGATAAATTAAACAATATAATGATATAAAAATAATAGTATTAAAAAAATATCATATATTGTAAAGTTAAATAAATAAATAACAAATTATATATATTATAAAGTTAAATTTAACTAACAAAAAAAAAAGAAAAGTAACATCAAAAATATAAATGTGACGAATTGTAAAGAACCAGGAAATACCACGAATGTAAAAGAACTAGCAAAGGAATATGGAATTAATATAATTAAAAAAAAAAGTCTAATTAATATTAAATGACAAAGGTTTTAAAGTAACATCAATATAAATGTAAGCAAAGGAATAATATAATATATATATAAATGAAATGACAAAGGAATTTGGATCACAGGAAAAGTTTAATAAATATTAAATGAAAGAGATTGAAAATAAAAGTAAAGTGAATAATTTTAAAAAGTAGGATTAATTAAAAATATATAAATTAATAAATTAATTTTAATTTAATTATAATAAAATTAATTGATTTAATATTAAT
Source organism: Pinus taeda (assembly GCA_000404065.3). NCBI lineage: Eukaryota > Viridiplantae > Streptophyta > Pinopsida > Pinales > Pinaceae > Pinus > Pinus taeda. Next base: position 17,515 of record APFE030720174.1, read on the forward strand.
TTTAAGAAATTTAATTAATTTTTTGTGTTTATATATATATATATATTTCAGAAATACAAATAATTAGAAATTGTAATTTTTTGGATAGAGAAATAATGGTAACAATGGTCATTTTTGAAATATGAATTGTCATTGTACTTTTTAAAGAAGTTAAAATGTTGATAATAATAATAATAAAAAAATTCTTTAAAATGAATACAAAATTGATGATAAAACTCAAAATCCTAAAATTTAGGTAAATATGAAGTCTTATGTAATTTATTTATTTACAATATATTTTAAAACCAACACATCGCAATTAATGTTTTCCTAGCGTTAAATAGGTCTTTTAGCTAAGAAGAAATAATTTAAAAGCTAAGGAGTTTGTGAATTGTTAATTGGCCATAAAGTTATGAACTATATTGTAACTTGAAGTTGTCGAAATAAAGTCTTAGAAATTGTTGAATACTACATTTGTTTTTTTGGTTTTCATAGTAAAATCTTCATATTGATTATCACGGAAGTTATGTCTATTATGAGTACTTAATTATTATGTGATATCTATGTAAAGGTCTTGTTATTCTTAATTTTGTTTTAATTAATTTCTACGGAAATACAAACTATTAGAAGTCAATTCTACTGAGAATCAATGTTTTCTCATCATTTTACTTAACACGACAACCATGGAACTCAGACCATCCAATTAATTGTTTTCACTAAGACCTATAGTTGTAATAGTATCATTGTTGGAATTTTTTGCTCAAATTTCTATTTATATTCCTATGTAATAAGTAGTGGATTACAGAGATTGTTTGTAAGGCAAGCAATAGTAAGTCTTTGATAAGCTTGCATGCAAAAATTGATGAAGGATTGATATTATACACTTCTCCTACAACCCATATCCAATTGTTTCTTGGATATTGGGGTTGTACACATATCATACACATCAACAAGGGTATTCATTACCATGTAGTATGTGGTAGTATCCTCCCCTTTGAATTTTTGATTGGCTGAATGTATGTAAGCATCAAATTAATCGTTAAATTGAAAATGTGTGATGTAATTATTACATTCCATTAACCTTTGGATCGCTATGTTGTATATCTAATGCCACTTTGTTGAGTTTTTTTTCAAAAGATAAAAAAGGATAATAGTATTTATTTATTCAACATTCCCTCTATAAGTAGCAACGCATTTTCCCAACAACACACATTCATACAACACACCGACTCCATCCAAATTGGCTTCTGGCACACGCTCATGCTAGCTCTGGCCACTCTCCACTCTATGGTGGCCATACCTGAACAAACAAATAATGAAACACTTTAACACTAGCTAGCTTCTTCATTACAGTATGCAAATTGGGCATGGATGCAATTCTTCCTTACACACTACATTAAAATAAACATTCTTTTCTTACTAGATTGTAGCAATGAACTTCCTATCCAATCACTTCCAAGCTTCACCTATCATTTTTGGGGGTTTCTTTGCCACTTCTTCAATTGGAAAATATTGATCCTTCTGAATCAGTATATCCTCCATTTATGATTTCAATAAGGCAAAATTGGCCCCATTCAACTTCTCCATATTACATATTGTATTAGTCTCCATACTACTAAGAAGACCTAACTCACACTATTAACAATAAGAACCCGCAGCTCTACTACAAGTTGTTAGGATCAGAAAACACTAAGAGACACAGTGGCTCTAAAGACATTGTTGCTTGGGATATGACTAGCCTTGAATGACAAATTTTCTTAGAGTATTTACACCTTCAAATAGACTAAACTAGAGATGAATACCATGGGAAAAACCATGGATTCTCATATACATGGAGCTAAAAAATTATCGGTAACTTGAACTAGTCAAGTTTACTTGAACTATCCTAATAAAGACATCTAAGATGGAGATGAAAATAGAACTTGGGAAATTTTGAAGGGAAATAGAAAACATGAGAGCTCTCGAAGAATGCAACTTACTTTAATATCGAAGGATCAAGGAGTCAAAGAGCTTGTTTATGATGATAAAATGTTTATTTGAACCATGATCAATTACAATTGTCTTTGTATTGAGTGATAATGCTTGAGATTTTTAGGCATAGAAAACTCACCCTTTATAATGAATATTCAAAGTTTAATAAATCCTCACTGATTTGATTTTTTTCCATATTTGAAATTTTAGAGTAACCTCTTTATTTCTATTGTGTACTATTTTTTATATTATAATCTATTTTATAGTTGTGTAATATTCATTGTAATAGTATTAAATAGTAAAATAGTTTCAGTGAAAATTATATATATCTAGATAGATAGATATATCTAATATAAAATAAGTATAAATGATATAAAAATATAAAATAAATAGATAAAAAAAATATTATATATTATAACGTTAACAAAAAAAAAAATAATAATATTATAAAGTTAAATTTAACCTCAATAAAAAGAAAAGGAACATCAAATATAAATATTAGCAATTGTAAAAGAATAAGCAAAGGAATATGGATTAATATATAAAAAGGTTAATTAATATTAAATGACAAAGGAATTTCGATTAATGTATAAAACGGTTTAATAATATTAAATGACAGAGATGAAGATAAAACTAAGGAGATATTTTTTAAAAAGAAAGATTAATATAAAATATATAAATTAATAATTAAATTTTAATTTATATAATAAAATTAATTAACTTTAAATTAATTTTAAAAGATATTTAATTAATTTTAGGTATATATTACTTATTGATGTTGTTATATCATTTAGAAGTGATTGTTTTAGAAGAGTTGTTAATTTTTGGTTCATAAAGAAATATATTAGTAATATGTATACTTCTTTGAAATATGAATTTGTTATTGTACTTTTTAAAGCAGTTTAAGATGTTGAATAATAATTAATAAAGAACTCATCTAGAAGATGAATACAATGGAGTGATTAAAATCTCCATATGTCTGTAAATTTAAGTTAAGATGATTAAGGTCCTTTATTGCTGTGTGATTTCAATTTATTATGTTTCTATAAATCCCGGTTGTAGGGCAGAGATGTACGTTTGAAATAGAAAATTTTAGTTGACCAATGAAATGTGCTTTGAGTAATGATGGCCTGTGGTATTGTAGAAGTCATTTTATTTTCTATTCCAGGAGACTAAAGGATGTGTAGAGAAGATGAGATACATTACATGGGGAAAGTCATGTGCAATGAGAATTGCAAGCATGGTTTGGGAAGAGATTTATCGCTCTTACTGATACTGAAGGAACAGATCATCGAATCCATCCGACGAGCTCTGGGTTCGAGCCCTGGGAAACCCAGATCAAATTTCTGATAGGTACCCACTCTGTGCACGTTAATTCTGGTTCTGGAATCTAATAAAGTTTTTTTAAATATTTTGTTTTCTATTCCACAGGGAAATGAACATACCTCGGCACTAGCGGGTTCTCGCAGAAAGGTGATAAATAAGTGATATTCCACCATAATCAAAATATTAATAATTTTGGTTCCATAATTGTGTTGCACTTCGTTATAGCTAAAAAAAATACTTAGTCGATCCTATCTGTACTTATTCCAACTGATCTTCCATTTTTGGAACCATCAATAAATAATTTGATGGAGTATTTAACTACAGATAGATCTATAAGAGTGTGGGAATATATCTTAAAAAAGATAGAGTCTATCTAAAATACCTCTATATTCCTATTTCCATATAGTATAGTCAGTAAGCTTCCAATTTCAATTTAACTTTAATTCGGCTTCCTCAAAAAGTAATAAAAGGAAGGCGGTTCCGAGCCTGCTTCCGCACCTTACCCGTAGCGGACAAGCAGGTAAACCTTCAATTTTACTTATTGGGTGGGGGGGGGCTTATGGTCGAGCGCCTTACGGCTCCTTTATTACGCTATTTTATTCACTTTGGTTTGGGTCTAAAGAAAGATGACTAGCACTCCATTAGCATGCCTTCCGGAAGCACCTGATAGTGAGAATGCATGCTGAAAAGCGATCGGGCCTCTTTTGCTGAGCCGTGAGCACTTTCCCCTCCCCCAATAACAGAGAGCAAGCTCTTATCGTCGCTTCCACCTTTTTTTTTCTGAATTTACCATCCACCCCAGCTAGCCATACCATCCAGTAAGATCAGCCAGTAAGACCAGTAAGAAATCTCTCTCTCATTAATCCCCTCCTCCAGCCACATCATTCGTCCTATCCATCCGCCTTATTACGTATATAACTGCATCTGGCCGTGACACAGAATTGGAATATGGACTTGACCCGAAGGATTAATAGTACTCGAATATTTGTTTGTCTGATCCCTATTAGAACAATAGGAGAAGCAGATATATATATATATCTATCCAGGGAAAGCACTTTTCACCCTACTATACATACCTATCAATGAATGAGCCTCATCTTGGCTATCCCGCCAATCAATCCTATTGCCAATTTTTTATTTGACCATGCCACCCTGTTTACCTCGGAGCTTCGCTGGGCCTCACTCAACGCATTAATAACTCAGTTGGGTGGGCTCGATTTGTAGTGTGTCCCAACACTTCTTTCTTGTTCGAACCAATGCGCCTCAAATCCTGGATCTCAATCACCAGCTGGAATCACGAATTCAAGTTTGATCCACTCCTATCCTGATATTTCTTATTCTTATTTTTCTCATTTTTATTACTAATAGGAGGATCAGGTGCTAAATGCTTCAATAATAATAGGGTGGAAATTGATTCTATTATTTATTTTAGTTTGATTTTTATTTGATTTACCAGGGTTCTTCCCTCTTTTTTTCATTTATTTAAACCCCCCACCCCTTACTCTCCCCTTTTTTTTTATCCCAATAAATAGAATATTTATAGCAATATATTGATTTTCATATAATTGTAAATCTCGTGTCAACCAACCCATACCATTATATTCCATGGATATAATTTATTTCACCGAAATATGAAAGTGACAACGAATCGGATCCAGTCTGATTTTTTTTTATCTTCTTTTATGGGGGAACGATGGGAATTGAACCCGTGCATGGTGGATTCACAATCCATTGCCTTGGTCCACTTGGCTATGTCCGCACCGGAAAAACCCAATTTATCTATCTATAGTCATTTCTTCCAAAGAATAAAAATGATTAATGTTTCTTCTTATGTGGGTCGGTGACCTCTGCATCATGATGAGCATGCCAAGATCTAGGAGCTTGTTTGAGACTGTATAGTGCCTTCTTTAGTCTGCAGATGTAGTTTTCCTTGTCAAAGAGAAGAAAATCTTTGGTATTTTCAATGTAAACGTCTTCTTCCAATTCACAATCTGGAAAGGCTGACTTAACATCCATTTGGTACACCTTTATTTTTCTCGAGCATGCATAAGCAAGAAACATCTTGATAGCTTCCATTCTGGTAGTGGGAGCAAAGGTTTCTTCAAAATCAATTCCTTCTACTTGTGCATATCCTTTGCAGACTAATATTGCCTTATTCCTGGTAACCTGTCCATCGTCATTCGATTTGTTTCTGAAGACCCATTTAAATCCAATAACATTTTTATCCTTTGGTCATGGAACCAATTCCCAAGTGTCGTTCTTCTCAATTTGATCCAGTTCTTCATTGTGTTCATCTTGACTAGCGTCCTCAAAATTTCTAGGCTCAAAAGTGGCTAAAAGAGTAAGGTGGGCTTGCTATGATGAAAAACGTTATCGACTTGTTATGGTTCTAATTCCTTCATTTATGTTGCTGATGATTTGATATGACAGATGATTATTTTCACACGATTATTTTAAAACTTTTAGAGAAGTTTCTTACACATCTTGCTGATAATTTCTTATTTCCTCTTAGTTTACTATTGTTTCCTTATTTGATTGGTCTTGTTTTGGAGCTTCTTCTTCATCCTTCACAGATTCTTCCTCAAATAACTTAGATTTTCTTGAAGAGACAATCTCATCGTTATCCTTTGGACCACAATCTTCATCAAAAGTAACATTTATGCTTTTCACTATTTGTTTTGGCCTTGGATTGTAGCATCTATAAGACTTCCTTTTGCATGAATAACTAATGAAAATACCTTCACCAACACAGGAATCAAACTTGCCAAATTTTTTATCTTCTCTTTTGATGTAGCATTCGTGTCCAAATATTTGAAGTATTTAACGTTAGTTGATCTTCCCTTCCATAGTTCGTACGAAGTCATGTTACAATTGTTCCTGAGCAGACCTCTATTTATAATGAATATGGTTGTATCGATTACTTGAAACCATAATTTATCATCCAATTTTGAGTCATTTAACATTGTTCTATCCATTTCCTGTACAATTCTATTTTTTCTTTTAGCAACTCCATTATCCTGTGGTGTTCTATCTATTGAGAATTGCCTTTTTATTCAATTTTCGTCAGAGTATTGCTGAAATTCTTTGGAAGTGAATTCTCCACCATGATCTCATATCAGACACTTGATCTTCAAATCGGTTTCATTTTTGACCAATTCCTTGTAGATTTTGAAATATTCGAATGCCTCAGATTTTTTCTTTAAGAAACTAACAACTGTCATTTTGGTGTAATCATCTATTACTAGCATAAAGTATAATTCACCATTTAAACCTTGTGTACTCATAGGACCACATACATCAGTATGTATTAATTCCAATGGATGTGATGCAAAGTGTTATTTTGTCTTGAACTCAACTTTTGTCTGTTTTCCGTGCCTATAAGCTTCACATATCGTATTGGTAGGTTTTTAAATTTTCGGCATATCTCTTACTGCTTCCATTTTGCTGATCCCGACCAAAATGTCGAAATTTATATGTCCCATTTGTTTGTGCCATAACCAAATTTAATATTAATTTGCCAAAAATCACCCTTTAGGTGCCTCATCCAAAATATATATGTCATTTGGAGCTCTGCTTGCTGTATCCACAATTTTACCAAACCTTGCTTTCCTGATTTCACATTTCTTAGAATTGAATAGCATCGTGTGTCCTTGATCGCACATCTGTCCAACACTAAGCAGATTGTGATTCATATTTTCAACCACCAACAAATCCTTCGCTGATGCATCCTTGCTTCCAAGTGTGACCGTACCTTCTCCTATGACATTTGAAGACCCATCATTTCCAAAAGACATTGTTCCATCCTTCTTTTCCTTCAAGGATATGAACTTATTTTTTTATCTAGTCATATGTATTGAGAAACCATTGTCAACATACCAAATGTTTCTATTACTTTAAACCTTGAGAGCGATAACCCATTTTTGAGTCTTCTTTTTCCATACTTGTTCATTCTGATTTTGTGAGAATTTCTTTGAAGAGCTTCCGAGTCTGCAATCTTTAGCTAGATGTCCAAAATTGTTGCATTTGAAACATTCGAAATCATCTCTCAAATGATCAAATCTATTGATATTTTGCTGAGTTCTGGAATATCCATTTTTGAAAGATCTCCTGGAACTATATTCATTCCAAACATACATGCAACATTCTACATCTCTATGTCCAAACCCCTTCCACTTGAATAACAAAGACCATAAAATATAGTTTGATACATGGGAGGAAATATTCTTCGAGGAATTTTTTTCCATGGTTCTTCCTACGAGTCTTGATCTCTTGATTTAGCAGAGAGATCTACCTGCTTGGTAGATTTTTCATATCCATCGTCTTTTGTTGTCATAGAAGGACTTGACTGCTTTTCAAATTTTTATTTGTAACCAAGACCACTCGTGTAACTGCATGATCGCTAATTGCTGATGAGTTATTCCAATGCCCTTGAGCTATTGGCATACTTTTGAAGAGTTTTAGCATTTTTTAGTTCCTTTTGTAGAGAGACTATTTCAGCTTCCAATGCCTCTCTTTCCTTGTTGCTTTCCTTTAATTCTTTCCTAAGCGATTCTTCAATTCATTTGTATTCTTCAACCTTGATTTTAAGATTTAGGACCTGTTCCCTTTCTATCTTTAATTCATCTTCAAGATTTTTGACGTGCTTATTTTTGGCCTTGAGCTCTTTGATGACCTTAATCACTTCGTTTTGAAATTCAACCTCAACCATCACTTCTTCTCCTTCTTCGTCAAATGCATCTTTCTTATTATGCTTGGCCATAAATAATACTCTTCCGTTGATTTCTTCTTCATTATCACTGTCTACATCAGATGAGGAGCTATCTTCTTTGGAGAAAAACTCTTCTTAAACCATTTCTTCTTGCCTTGCTTGTTGTACTTCCTAGGACCTTTCTTTCCCTTCGTAACAACCTCATTTTTGTGAGGACACTTGGCTACAAAATGCCCAACCTCACCACAATCAAAACATATTAATGGAAGTTTACCTTTGAATTTTCCAATACCTATTCTCATTTTCCTTGTGAAGAAGGAAAAGTATTTATTAGAAAATTCTTCTTCATCTTCTTCCTTTTCTTCATCCTTACAACTGCAAGTTTTTTATTTCAAAGTCTTCTTGTCCTTACTAGGCTTCTTATATGCAAAAAATGTTGTTTCTTATTATTCATCTATTATTAATGTTTATCTAGTAACAATAGTAAATAATAAAAAACAGTAGGAACAAAAATTTTAGGTGGAAAACCCCCTCTGGGTCAAAAAACATTGAACGCTTTTCTACTAAATTCTTTAATCATCAGCCCCAATTGAAATGAAAGTTACAACTTCCTAGAATTCTAGAAAAGCATTCTTCTCCAACTCTCACTGGAAGGATTACCCAATGCCCTGGTTTCTTCAGTAGTCAACTAAAAGGATGACCAAACATCCTAGACCAAACTACCACCCTGAAGTGTTCACAGGCTCCAACATGTAGTTGACTTCATGCACTTGCCTAGCACCTCCCTGCCACTTTATAATGATCATAAGTGAGACAAGAGTGTGGACTCCCATACCAGGGACAATGATCCACGATACAATATAATTTACAATGATTTTATTGTACTTGACCAATTACCCAATCACATTATGACATGCAACCTAACCATGACATCATCCAACAATGACTCATATACCTCCCAACATTGCCTCTTCAACTCTAGGTAGATTGACTTTTTACAATAATGACTCTTTTACAATTTTACAATGATGATCTTTTAAAATACTAACTCTCGACAAGAATTGACGCTTAATTTGACACGAATTCTTGGATCACTTGTAGCTATTGAGGTATTGTCCTGGTTGATTCAAGTAATGGTACTTTGGCGCTGCATGTCCTTCTAGTATGTGTGTGAGTTGTCCTGAAGTGTCCTCCTTCCTGCACATGCATTAATGAACAAGACCCAAACAAATACACAAACACAATACTTACACTGTCCTGCAAAACACATGCCAAAGATGATATTAAAAATTCAAATGCAAACACTAATCATACATAACTTGCTATAACAGACTTAACCTTGAGCATTGATGCATGGTCCATACTGTAGTGATCCTTGAATGCATATTATTTCTTGCTTTCTAGGAGCTTGATATTGAATCTATTGTAGCTATGTAATTTCAAATCTCCAAGGTCTGAAATTTTATCCTGTGGTATCCCTCTAAGTCCTATTTCCAACCCCATAGTTTTGATCAAGATTGGATTCTTCAAGAAAGAGTTATGCCCAATCTCCCACGATGCCCTAATTATAGACTGGTTCAATAGAGAGAACTTGTATGAAGTGCCACGTGTCACTATTTTGACCTTCGACTCTTAAAAATATACCCAAAAAACTAAAGTTTATCCTATTTCTACCAATATTTACTAAATTTGAATCCAATTCCTAGAGAAAAATTTATGACGATTTTCTCAAGGTCACCTGTTCGATATGGAATTCGGGAGCCTGCAAAAATTATAACTTTCTCAGATCATATCTCCGAAAATATAGCAAAACAAGATCTGAAATTTGGTCACAAGGTTCATCAATATTTAGGCTCAAATGGGTTTTAATTTAAACTCCTGAAGCTTCGTATAAAAGTTTTTATAGCGAAAATTCCATGATGACTTGTTTGAAGCAGAAAAATCCTATAATCCAAAGCTCTAAACTTGCTTCAAAACATACCTTCAAAATTGATAATAGATTTGTACCCTAACTAGACCTCAATGAAACCTTAAAATCCATGCAATAGATCCTATGTTAGAATCTCACGAGGGCCAAAAAATTATAGAGGTCTTCTCACAAGATAGTTCGTTGAAAGTGCTTACTTGAGGAGGATATGAGGGTCACAATTTCTAGAAAGGACTTGAGTTAAGAGGGTCCTCAACAAGTGACCATTGGAGGGATTTTAGGAGCATGAAACATTATTAATTATTAAATATTCAGTGACCACAACCAATGATGATTTCCATACCAAAACCCCATGGGGTTTTAGCCCACTAACTAGGGTTACTAACTTCAAACATGAATAAATCTCAAACTGTGAAGAACTACATGGTGTGCCATATATCAACAGAAACAAATAAATGAGTAGAATCCTTCTGGAAGATCCTTGACTCAAAATAGGATGAGTTTTCAAGTCAAAATGACCATGCAAGATTGGGGTAGACCTTGGTGTTGCTTCGGTCGACATCAATGAAAACCACTGATCAACAGGTTATAACCACTTTTGATGCAATCCAATCATGTTCTAGCCCCATGGAATGTTAGTTAGCACATGGTTAAAATAAATTATCACGAAACAATATGTAACCCCATCATAATATAGTGCGTTACTCGATGGATCAATTTGTTGTGTTATGGTCCAACCAAATTCAAGTTGTTCACAAGGTTGCTATGAGCTCATTGTGGTCCATTATAACTATCTTAACTGTGTGGTGATTAGTTTTGGGAGTTTGTGGGGTCAAACCTGCGAGCCTTCCCCTTTAGCATTTATCGTTACAACAAAGTTTAAATAAGCAATGTGCCATTAACGTTACAAAGCCCAACAGTTAAATGATTGGCCTACCTTTCTGTAGGTCAGGGTTCAATCCCTTTTAGCGCTAGTTGTTATGCCATCTACTCTAACTAAATTTTGCATTCAAGGTGCCATGTGGCACCCTTTGATTGGCCACATGGCATACTCACATTGGTCCACTTAATCTGCCAGTTCAATGCCACGTTATGCCACATGTCAATCTTTCAAGCTGCCATCTATCCTGCCACATCAATGTACAAATTCCATGTGTCGTTGTAGGTCTCTCCACATGGTGTTGTATGAACATACCACATGTCTCTCTGTCCAACTTTTTGTTATTTTGCGTGAACTTAAAAATGCCATAAAATTTTCATATGGAATCCATTCAACACGATTCAAGTTGAGTTGGAATTGTCTCATCAATATCTTTGACTTGGCACTGTTTTCATCAAATTCTGAGCATTTTCATTTTTATGCCTTTTTTTGGATCCTTCCGAATAATCTTCCCCATTGAGAGGCTTTTGGGCCTCTAAAAGGTTATTAATTATACATCAAGTGAGGGAAATACCTTCCCACTTGTCCAATATCTTTCCACCTTGTTTTTTGCACTTGCTTCATCATAAAAATATGCACAATAACTATGCCAACTAAAACTATATTACCAACCATTTGCATTTTCCCACATCCTTCTGCACTTATTACTCCAACTAGTATCCATGTACAACACATTAGCAACATTAACAAATACAATGGTGTTAATGAAAGTTAATTAACAATATATTTGATCCTCTTGACAGGTTCCCACAGCAAATTCTCATGTTGCAGTGTCGATGTTTCCTAAAACACATGATAGTTAGGCTTACATGTAACTACATTTCCATAATTCAGATCACCTGATTTTCCCACTTTTGTAGAAATGACAAAAAAGGTTTTGATCACATTCATTATAGTCTTCAATTTCCATTTTTTAACTAGCGAGAGATCAACTTCAATCTTCTTGTCCTTCTTTGGATGAAGCTCCATATGGAGTTGCCAACATTTAGCTTCTTGATGTCTACCTTTGTTGCAATAAATGCAATGTTTTTTCAACATCCAACCTTTCTTTCCCTTCCCTTTCTTTCGATGTGAAGATGCGTCTTCATGTCGTTTCCCCTTTCTGATCAACATATGTTTCTTCTACAAAGGCATTATTTTCAAACACTTGGCAACACTGTGGTTATTCAACCCACAAAATGTGCATGGTTTCTTATACCACAAACTTTTATCATTTCCAATCTTCTTTTATCAAAAGGAACATTGGAATAGTTAGGCTTATTATACCTTTGATGGTTGTATTTGGTGCCTGCATATTGAGGATATTTTGTCTTCTTCTCTTGGCCATCTTGCATGCTTTACCACTATCCACAAGTGATGTGCCATCACTTCTCACAGGTCATTATTGTAATGGTACTTCCTTTGGAGAATTCCTTACTTCCATTTCCTTGAAGTATTATCCTTCACCATACCCCAATCTTGCATAGCGAGGTATTTATTCCACCTTTAAAGGTTCAATTATATGATGGCCATTAATTCCAATGCCATTTCCCTCTATCCCATCTTGGTTAACAACCTCAACCCAACACTTTGAGATTGTTTCTAAAAATCACCAAGAGAATGATGAGAATGAAAATAATGAGGATTTGAAGGAGGAGAAGAAAAATGAGGAGCCTTTTTCGAGTCTTCGTCTTCAACTTTCTTTGACGAACTTCCTTTTCTAGACTTCTTCCATTCTTGATACATTTTCTTTACCATGGCCTTCATCACCATGAAAATTTTACGAAACCTTGCATTGAAAGTAAAAGTATTTTCCTCTCCTTGGTGTGATGAAATTTATCCTCTTCAAGTAAAGCTTCTCGATCCAATTTCTGGATTGCCTTTAACAAGTGTCCCTTCACCTTGCTTGAATTTTCTCATGGTTATCATGCACACTCACAAACTAACTATCAAACTTGCTCTGATACCACTTGATTTGGATATTTTAAAGTGACTTGGTTCATAAAAATGTTCAAGTGTGAATGATTTAATTAAACAAAATGAATAATTGAATCAAGCATGAAATACTTAAATGGAGTTGCAATTAAAAATAAACATAGAAGATCAAGAAGAGAAGAAAATATGAATCAAACCCAATCGATAACGAATTTTGTCTAGTGTGGGCTATGTCTTTGGGTCCTTCCTCCAAGAAAGTGGCCTCTTTTATTATTCAGATGCTAAGCCTTAAAAATTATTTATTACATCAACATAATGCCTTGAAAAACTACAACAAAACTAAGCTCTCTTCTATTAGGAACTGGCCTCGAAATACCACCAAAATCCCTCCTTTCGTTGCTGCAAAATCGAGCTTTAAAAACTTCTTTACTATGAAAAATCTCAAAAAATTAAACCAAGCTTAAAATAATTAGGCCCTAAAAAAATTTCACATCCAAATTTTGTGGTGCAATGATAGACCTTTTGATATATATAACATTATGGACCAATAGCCCCAGGGTCAAGCCAACAGGTTGTCAATCTTATCCCATATTGGGTGCAAGTGTTATCGACACATACTATTTTAACACATATAATATTGTGTTGTTACATTTTGGTTATAACCATTTACAAGGCATACCGATCATGTCCTAGCCCTATGGCACGTTAGTTGGTGCATGGGTAAAATCTATTATCATGAAACAATACGTAACCCATTCATAATATGGTGCGCTTCTCGATGAATCATTTGTTGCGATATGATATAAATAAATACAAGTTATTCATGAGGTTGTTATAGATTCATTGTGGTCCATTGTAACTATGTTAATCATGTGAACATTAGTTGTGGGAGGTCATAGGGTCAAACCCTCTGGCCTCCCCATGTGGAATTTATCATTACAACAAATTTTAAACAAGTAATCCACCATTAACATTACAAAGCCCAACACGTGGCCCAATTGTTGAACTGTTGGCCTGCCTCCCTGTAGGTCAAGATTCAATCCCTTCCAGTTTCGGTGGTTACATCATTGACCAAAACCAATTTTTGCATTCTGAGGTGCCACGTGGTGCCCTCTAGTTGGGCCACATGACATACGGTCATTAGTCCACTTAATTTGCCAGTTCAATGCCATGTAACTACCACATCATGCCATGTGTCGATCTTTCAAGATGCCACTTATCTTGCCACATCAACATACATATTCCATGTGTTGTTGTAGGTATTCCCATGTGGTGATGTACGAACGTGCCATGTGTCACCTTGTCCAAATTTTATTGTTTGGCATGAACTTCAAAATGCCATCAATTTTGCATATGGCCTCCATTCGATGCAATTCAAGTTACATTGGGATCATCTCATTGATCTCTTCGACTTGGAAATGATTTCATCAAATTTTGAATGTTTTTTTAGGCATTTTTTGGGATCCTCCTATATCAAGTGAAGTTGCAGGGATATACATATTCAAATTGGGTGAGAGTGTAGAGGAAAGAAAGAGAACCTTGAGGTGCTGCTTCAACTTGGGATCATATATGATATCCTGGTTTAGAAGGAAGCATAATTATGTCACACTCAATGCAATAGAGGCAATGTATATGACAGTTAGTGCTATAAGTTAGGAAGTAGTGTGGCTTCGAAAGATGCTTGCAAGAATATTTGATCAAGAGCTTGAGTTGACCTTGATATTTTTTGATAATTAAAGTTGTTTCAAGCTTTTGAAGAATCTAGTTTTTCATGACATGTCGAAGCATAGTGAGATCAAATATCACTTCATCCAAGACATGGTGCAAAGAGGAACAATGAATCTTCAATACATATCCACAAATGAGAATATTTCAAAAATTCTCACTAAGCCTTTGTCTGGAGCGAAGTTTGTATACTTTAGAGACAAGCTTGGCGTGATGAAATTGTTGATAGGGAGAGTTGATGTATTTGCAGGATTGGGTAGAAAATCTCTTGGGAAGCCATGTTGATTTGGTTAGGTCATGCTAATTTAACTAGGGGATATGGATACATTCACATGAGTAGTCACACTAATTTGACTAGGCCATGTTAATATGGAAAGAGATGAATGGCCCATGGGCATACCTTCTCTTGAAAAGCCATGATGATTTAGCTTAGTCATACTAATTTGATCAAGAGAGTTGGATGCATTTATCTAAGAAGCAATAATGATTTGGTTAGGCCATGTTGATTTTTACATAGGTAAATGGCCTATGTTACTCACATTTCCTGCTCCAGGATGGAGTGATCTATATCTTTAGACATGCATGTGAGGGGACTCTACATCAAAATAGCAAGCTCATGAACTTCTCTTGAGGAAGGATAAATTTTTGCTAAGGGGAAATCTATTTGCAGCTAAGCAGAATTTCTCCCTTACTAGGAGGGAGTGTTGATGATTTGTAGCATTGGGATGTATTCCCGCATGGAGAAAGGCATCTCCAAGTCGACCTAGAAAAATTAAAATAAAATTTATTTTTGGAGTGACATTTTGGCCTTGGGATTCAAGTCGTCCTAACCAATGAAAGGGTGTGTCCCTTGGTCATTTTACCCCAATTTGACAAGTATAAATAGAAAATGTGATACCTCATTTTTTCTCCATAAATTAAAAGCAATTTTCTTCTCTCTCATTAACATTCTTGGACAACCACACATGTGGAGAAAGAGTATATATTTGACTAAGTTTGATTGTCCGTTGACCAAGCTTCTGATATTTGTTTGACTGATTTTTTTGACTGGGGGTTGACCGCAGACCATAGAATTTCTAACCATAGGGTTGATCGTAGACTATTGAATGCAGGTTTGAGTTTTCCTGCAAGGACAAGGTTTGGCTCTAGGCTAATCGTTTGACCAACATTGAATTCTGTATATTTTCAGTGGTTTGAATAATGTTGAATTGTTGTTGTTTGACCATTTTTCACTGGTATTCGTACTTGGATTATTGACACATGTTTCTAGATGAACTATTGATTTGCAAGCCTTTTTGAAGAATAATTCTCCTAAAAAACGTTGTTAAGTAGTCTCCCAAGGTTGGGTTTGCTAGGGTAAAATTATTGTCTCTGTTGTGCATTGCTATCTTTCTATGAGATTTATAGTTTCTACAACATTTACAGTTGTGATTTTCTGAATTGTAATTATTCAATGATGTAGTGGCATAAAATATTGGTTGAATATCATTAACAAATAATTATTTGGTAGAAAATGTATGTATTGTACTTGTAGAAATTTCAACATGAACTTGTACAACAATGTCACATATCCAATTTTACAAATCTGGTTCTGAAATTTATACCACAGGTACCTAGCGATCTCTTCTTTGTCTCCTCCATATTTCACAATATGAAAGATCTTAGAAATAAATTTATAGCAATAATTCCAATTTGACTTATTTGAAGCATGTTGAAGAAGAATTCAGGAACACTAACTTCCTCAAATCATGTCTCCAAAATTATAGTGAAACAAGGTTTGAAATTTTTACCACAAGCACGTTGGGATCATTTCTCTATCTCCTCTATATTTTGTAGTTTGAAACATATAAGAAAGAATGCTATAGCAAAAATCCAATATGAATTATTTGAATGATGTTTGAGGAGGATTCAGGAACACTGAATTCCTAAAATATATCCAAAATTATAGTGAAACAATATATGAATTTTCTACCACAGGTACCTTGATATGCATTCTCTACTTCCTCCATATTTCAAAGTATAAAACATCACCAAAAGAAAGTTAGAGAAAAAATATGAAGTTGAACTATTTGAAGCAAATTTGAAAAGTGAAGCAAGGTTTGAAAATTTTTCCAAAGGTACATTGATTTCTCCTCCCCATCTCTTCTATATTGCATAGTCTAAAACATCACAAAAATAAAGTTATAGCGAAAACTCCAATTCGACATGTTTTAAGCATATTTCAGGAGCATTCAAGAAACCTAAATTACTCATACTATATATCCGAGATTATAGTGAACCAAACTCTGGAATTTTAACCATAGGTACATGAAGAGCTTCTTTATGTACCCTACAAGTTTCATTTTTTGAAACATCATATAGGAAACGTTACAATGAAAATACCAAGTTGACCTCCTTGAAGCATATTTCAAGAGCATTCAGGTATCCTAACTCCCTTAAAGCACATGTATGAAATTATAGCAAAACAAGCCCTGAAATTTGAGCCACAAGTACACAAAGATATTAATTATGTATCCTCCAAATTTCATGGTTAGAAACATCCCATAAGAAAATTTATATTGAAAATTCCAAAATGGCTCATAAACCACAGTTTGCTTCCACCTTTAGACTCCAAGAATCACCCCAAAATGTATTCCTCAACTCCCTCTGACCTTATATCTCTTCTTGCTTGAATGGTGTTCAAATATACTCATATGTCCTTATAGTTTTTGTACATTTACTTATGGGGTTTACTTGTAAAATCGGTTAGGATGGCCTTCTTGTACTTTGTTTGGGTCATCCTGACAAAATATTTCATATCTCCTCATTCTTATGGAGTTAGAGGGAGTGCAATATACTATTGGAAAGATATCGGAATAATATCTCCAACCATGTATCTCATGATCCAATTTCAACTATGAAATTATAGTAAAAATTCCTTCAAATATAGGGTATCAAAATTGGGCACCAAAAGTCCAAAACCAATATTTCCAACAATATTCATTTTCCAATATTTAGTTTGGACTTATGTAGTCTCCCCATGTCTTTGACATCAATGAAAGAAATATTTCCAACACTGTATGGACCTGCTCCTATAAAATTTCTACTTTATTAATTTTCCCTACTCTCTCTCTCTCTCTCTCACCTAGTGTTGTAGTGAAAACACAACACTCCTTGATTTTATTCTATCGTAATAGACATGGGGACCCTTTTTGCATTACATGTAGGCTTTCAGTGTGATTATATCGTTTCAAGTCTAATTTTCCTTTTATTTAAACTTGTTTTGTTTCTATAGTTTTCCTAAGTTTAATTAAGTTTGTTTGTTAATAAACTTTGTAAATAAGTGTTTGTTTTAAACATCTTAATTAATTAGGTTAATGAATAAAATAGCCCCTGAGGCCAAGAAGTGTGCATAGGCTTTAGGCCTTAATCATTAAAGAAGTGGCTATTATATATTGGAGATATTGGGGCTTTGAAATCATAGGAACCCTTTTAGAATTCCCCGATGTCAAAACTTTGATTCATAATAATGTGACAAACCATTTTTATAAGACTTCAGAGTGTTATATCCAACATATCATACAACCAAAGTCTAACCATTATATAAAGTGACTGTAGTTTATTAAACAAAAGACCCATATACCACATAATCCTCCTCCACTCCCGTATATTGGAGAATCCCTATCGGGGTTTTTTTATGTCACAACTCAAAACCTCCGATCTCCGATATGTGATATTCATTCACCTCCTATCTCCAAACTCCGATATCATATTTCCTCGATCTCAGTCTTTCCAGCCTTCCTCCAGTGATCAAACATGCTCTTACAAAGTTATTTTGAAGTGTCAAGGTCAAATTTTGTCATTTCAAAGAGTTTTCAAGCAAAATTTGGTCACTAGGCATTATGTCTAGGGTTTGCTTTCACTCCTTCTAAAGTTGTCGAAATGGTGGTCTATGTCATCATTTAGCTGAGTCTATCATCATTCTTAGGGTTGTCATTATCATGTCAGTGTCTAATGAGTCATTTTACATCTTGTTCATGCTTCAGTTGCGCCCAGGCAAGGTCATTT
>APFE030720174.1:38993-51081 GCA_000404065.3 Pinus taeda
TTGGCCGAGGCTTCTCTCACTCACCATGATACTCATTAGCATCCTCCTAGCAGCAAACCCAAGAAATTTTGAGAGTTTTGAGGCATTTTTGGCATTTTTGAGAATGTTACAGGTTTTGGCCATTTGAGTGATCTCACCCCGCGCGCGACCAGTCATGGGGACAGCTCAGAACGGGGAAAACTCTACATTTTTGGAATTGTCATGCAAAAATACACTTGCCTATGGATGGGTTTCAGATTTTATGAAGATTTGGGCTCCCAAAAGCTCAAAATACATGCAAATTTTGACTTTCTGCCCCTTTTTTGAGTTGCAGAAAGCTGCCTTGGGAGAAATAACTTTTGAGGGGTCAAATCAACTCCAAATTCAGAAATTCCAGTGGGGTTGGAAAGTAGACTCATAGACCTTTCCAATGAGCTATCTTGCACCTGATTTGGACACCGGGAAGGCCCTCAAACAGAGCTGTCAATGCGCGCGACCAGTCAAAGTGAGGGGCGTGACCACTCAGGGAAATTTCACTGTTTTGACCAGTTCGGCCAGCAAAACACTGTTTTTACTTTGGTTGAATTTTGAGGCATGTAAATGATGGATTTTTGTGTAATTTTTATGGCACTTAGATACTTTTACTCTCCTTGAACACTTCTATAAGTTTCCTTGATGTAAATGGTAAATATTTAATGCATGGATAGGTTTCCTAAGTTTTAGAGGCAAGCTGTTTTGACTGCCTATTATCTATGATTAGTTTAGAATTAGTTGCAACAGCTCCTAGGAAGCTGAGCTCGACCCCTAGAGGTGGGGAAAGGAGTTAGATCTTCTATATTATGCCTTCTCTTACTCATTTTCATGGTTGGACTCTTGAGGGAGAAGCTCCTATTGTATATTTCACTTGTATCTCTGCAATTGGAGGAAAAGGAAGACCAGGGTTTTGCAGACATCATTGGGATTCTTGTGGACTCTTTTGTTGATGGTGTGTTCTCTTATTGTAATTGTAAGTGTGTTTATGTGTTCCATATCTTTCTTTACTGCAGCTTATTAAACAAATGAAGTGATAAGTTTGAATTCATGCATGTCATGCTCAGCTTTCAAATTTGTTTAATGTTTATGTTTTCCACTGTCTAAAGAGGATTCAAAGTCATTGTTTGCCCTCTTTAGCTTCTCATATTTCCTCCTTGATCATCCATCTCAGCTAAAGGCATCAGCACAAACTCCTACCTTGCCCCAAAGACCCACCTCCAAAAACTAAGCTCAATCCCCGCACCCTAAATTGCCGATCCTCAACTTGCCACCAAAAAACCCCCAAATCAAATTTCAAATCAGTTTACTAGCCTAATATCTGTGTTACCTTGATTGGTCATCTCTTCCCATTGAAGATTTAACGAGATTAACCAGAGAGAGCCTTCTCATACCCCGTAGGGCTAGCTACGAGGTGAAATGGTTTGATGTTGCCTTGAAGGTTTGCCTTTCTCAGCCTGAGGTGAAATCTCAAGCGCTAACAGGAGAATCCCTATCGGGGTTTTGTTATTTCACAACTCAAAACCTCCGATCTTCGATATGCGATATTCATTCACCTCCTATCTCCAAACTCCGATATCATATTTCCTCGATTTCCTATTTCCACTTTCTCCAATCGTCGATATCCCTAAATGCCTTCGCTTCGATATGCTGATAATCATTCACTTATGATCTATGACTTTCGATAGTCCATAACCTTAGATCTCCGATAAGCCTTTGCTCTAACATCCAACATACCATTCCTTCCCATAAGTGGACCCAATATATGTATTAACTATGGTCTTATCCAAATTTCACGTCTGCCTTAATATAGAAACTACTTAATCAGAACAATTATGAAACCTTTGATATTATGGATCCAGTATAGTTATTAAAAAGAGTTGATTACGAAATTGCATCCACTCCATATATGAGCTACCCAATATCGCAAATACTTCGTGTTGTCTCATTTTAAAAGTTGCGATGAGATTTTCTCTGATACCACATGGTTCTTGCCACTTGTCATTTCCATATGGGGCCACTGTTATAATAATTAAAAAGCTTATTTTCAATGGTTTTTATGGAAGTTTGTTTAGTTTTCAATTTAGTTTTCTTCTAAGGACTCACTGTTCTGTTGTATTTGTAAATAGGGATGAACCCAGGGTCGATAAGGAGGAAGTAACAATTTGATCCAGGATTTCTGAACACTCTCTACCATGTGGCACAATGCAATTGTAAAATGGGAAGATTGTTGTAAGAAAAACTAAATAAGGCCAACATGTGGGCAAAAAATCAATCCTTCATCTAAAAAACATCACTTCGTGGCAACGATTTCTGGATTCGACTTTCCATTTCTTGAGAGAAACAAGGGAGACAATTAGCTCTGTAAATCTGTATAAATACCCTTGTATTCAATCTTATAAAGGGGATACTGATCACACATAGTGGGCTCTGTAATAATTCGATTTGTGCTTTCGCACTATTGTAGAGCGCAAAGAATTTTATTGTAGAGATTGTAGAGAAGTTATGGCTCTCCTATAATTTCTTTGTACTATTGTAGGTAATTTTATAAAGGATCAGAGCTACTCTCAGAACTGTGGTAATATAACTTTGACATGGTTTTATTTTATTCTTGTTCTTATGTACTATTACCGAAATGCAAGATTATTGTCTCATTGTTAAAGTTTCATTTTTGTTTTTGATCTTTATTCTAAACAATATTATGTTTATTTGATATTATGCACTATTGTTGTGTCATTGATATTGTGCTGTTGAAAATTTGTTAAATCTATCTTTGCAGGGTAGAATGAGATCATATTCAATATTAATTCATTGAAGTATTCCTGTGGTGACTGATAACTATTTATCATTCATTTGCAGGCTTATTTTGTTTTCACTTGTATTAGTTAATGTGAACTACTTCCTTTAATTAATATAAAACCATATAATGAATTATGTCAGTTCTTTCCCCTTATTTTAGCTAACTTTCTCTCAGATTAGGAGATGGATATCCCATTCTAGCTTGAGATGGTTTTTTCATGTTTTAGATTAGTTCTGCATCTACATATTAGTTTGCATCAAGTCCTCTCTCAAAGAGGCAGACTTTAGTTGTGGCTTAGTTGAGCCCCAGATCATCTTAAGGATCACTTTCTTGACTGATCAACAAGAGCGATGATTTGACGTCTCTTCTCTATTGGTAGGTGAAAGTCATATTTTAAGCCAATGGAGATAGAGAGAAGGTAACTAGACCTAGTTTAACCAATCAGAACCACCATTTCAACAGAAAAAGAGTTGCTCAAGGATGCAAGAATCAATTGTTTTGAGAAATCTCAACAATTGGCCCTGTGTTTATTACTTGCCTTACAGTTCCCTTCTGATTCCCCTCTTTTAATAGCCCAACACTAATGTTTCACCTTTGTTATAAAACTGCTTTTGATTCTCCTTAGATCACAACATAAATGATCAATGGTCCAAATTAAATTGCATAATCACAATCACTATAGTTTCAGACCCTTTTTCCTTTAGCAGTGAAGTGTTGTGATGCGATGGATCGCAATCGCATATCGCAGTGTTTCCACAGTTGGGGTTCCAATAATACACGAGCCTTCCCTACGATGCGATATTTTAGAGATCGCACGTCGCAACTCCTTAAGACCTTAGTTCGACCACACTCCATGGTCTATTTGCTATGCGATATTGCGGTGATCGCTATCACAATTCTTCAAGGCTTTAGGTTCACCCCTTGTAAACAAATATTTGCGATGTGATATAAGTGATCCAACAGTTGGCAGAGTTTCGCACCATTGGTTGGAACTTAGATCAATGGTTGGGACTTAAGCAGGCATCAACACTGTTAATAATATAAAGGACTGAGATCTTCGTGAACTCTGAGTTGTATAACATAAATCATAAAAGTAGAGAAATACTCGATTCTGTTCCGAATACAAATAAACAAAGGCAAACAAGAGTTTCCACAGATTTAATATATAATCATACGCACAACATCACATATTCATAATAAAGAAATGATTACAGAGTCTTTCCTTTGGCTCTATTACAACGATTAAAAGACCTCTGTTCCAATCTAGAAATCCATGCTCTATTACTTGACTCTCACTTCACTCAATCATCTCTCTCTCTGCCCATTCGTCTACATTACATTTTTCTTCTTCTTATCAATCCCCTCCTATCTAACAACTCAATCCCTATTCTTAAACAATCTAATAGTCAAATCACTATTGTCTAGCTATATCACACATCTATGCTAGCAACTTATCTTTGAATCTAAAATAAGACAATTTCTACTTATTACAATAATGAAATACAACTCATTTCTTGAGAGATCCAACCGTCTTGGTAAAAACTGACTTTTGACCACTCAGGTCAATGAAAATCAACTTGTTTAGCCACAATATGTGAACAGATTTTCACATTGCTGGCTAAGTCCAGATGCTCTTGCATCATCTAAGTTCCCAACTAGGTGGTCTCCCTTATAATGTTGTAGGCAAAGATTTTTGAGCCTTCAAAATTTTTGGCGCTAGAAGGAGGGCCTAAATACTTGTTTTATTTTGGAGTTTTTGTATTTTAAAGTTTTTATTTTAATCATAATGGCTCCTCTTAAAATTCCTATTTGGAGTTGTATCTCTGGACGTGCATCTTCCAATACTCCGCCAGAAATAGTAAGACACTTGTACAAGATAAAGTTTATTGGTAAGAGGAATGCTTCTGCATTTGATCATGCCTTACGATTTATTCAAAAATTTTCAAATTCTACTTTTCATGATTTTAGCTCTTACATTCTCAAGAAAAGTCAGAAACTGATGTCAATCTCTTCTAGTTGCCTTTAATCATAGTTGGGATCAATTTATCACAATGCTCCTTTATAAATTTGACGGTTATGATTATGAACATGTATGTGATGAATGAGAAGATTTACGAAGATTTGAAAATGAATCTCTCTTAGATTTAACTATTAGATTTCAATTAACATTCTTGAGATTCAAAGCTGGAGATAAACCTTTAGGAAATTAATTGATAGATTGGTTTGAGAATATTTGTTTTCTTCCTCCCATTTTAAATCTGTATGAAACAATTCCAAGCTTTAGTGAATTGTCTTCAACTTCCATTAACATGATTGAAAAAGATGACATGGAAAAACAATTAATTACGATGAAACTACTGCAACCATATATGATAGATTTATCCATTTAATTCATACTTCTTATAGTGTTAATGATAATTCAGATTCACTTTCACATGTTAATGAAACACAATCACCTAACCTGGAACAATTAGACAACCAATTGCAAGAAGAATCAACTATCTTGAAATCAAAAAGTCAACACACAGATTAGCAAACACAAGTACCAATTGAAGAATCAGACAAAACATACCTTGCTACAAAAATTTCTGATTTTTGTCACACTGATCAACTGCAAAATTCAAGGCAACCCAACGAGAATCTTCGGGTAAGCATGATCAATCAAACAAATAATAAATCTGAAATTTGTAATAGAGAGAACACATAAGATTCTATAAATAGAGAAATATTCATGTTTATTGTTTATAACTCTCATTTTCATCTTTATTCTGATATTTTTAGCAATTCAGTTCCTATTCATATTAATGATATCTCATAAATCAAATAACTTGTTACAAATGAATTGCCATTCAATTTTCGTTAGGATACATAAATTTTCAATGACCATTCTTTCAATTTTGAAAAAGATGTGCCCAATTCTTCTTCTTGTTTTGATTTGTCTCATGGGAATGCTAAGAATTTTAATGAATGTTTTGAAATCATTTACGATAATTACTCTGATATTGAGGATGCTAATTTATCTTCTTATACATTAAATCCTCACAATCAAAGTTAAATCATACTTGAAAATGAAGAGAAACTCAACTCAGAAATTGTTTCAACTAGTTCTCATTTTCAAACAATTAATCATACTCATGATTTCAACATTCAAGAACCCATTCCAATCTATGATTTTTATGATGATCAAATTCTCACTTCTACTCATAATCCTGATCCTCTCTCTAATTCACAAATTAGTGTTGGAAATTATTCTAATTCCATTATTTTGGCCAATCCTTGTGAAGAGGAAATCACTTCAAACCAGTCTCAATTGTGTTGTAACAATAGGGTAAATTATGATTTGATTTCTTTGCTTTTACTTCACTTATTTTGTTTGATTTCAAATCTGTTTTCTCTTTTTATTTTTTTATTTTCTTTGATATCTTATGTTGGCATATTGAGCAGTTCAATATTGGACATTCAACTGATGCACTGCCTAAATGGGAAAATGAAGTTTCAAATCATAATCATGAACATCAAGAGCTATTACTCTTCCAATTTCAATTGATGTTAATCTCTTATCAATTGCTTCTTTCTTCTCAAAAGTAGTGCCAACAATAGAGTGTATTCTTACAACATGACTAACCATCTAACACAATTGATGATCTTCCATCATATGTACATAAAACTGACAATTTGATGTAGGTCATTACATTTAATAGAATATTTTCCCAATCTAACTTGTTATTCTTCAGATCACTTCTAATATCTAACTAATATTCATCCATATTTTTATGATCCCATCAAGATCTGGTTGGAAGAAAATCTCCAAGAGAGGGTGAGTGTAAATAAGCTTCTTCTTGTACATACATTAACAATAGATGTACATAATGTTTCTAGTTTTATTTCTTTTGGTTTAATTAGATTTATACTTTCGTTACTGATGTTTGATGTGTATATTTATGCAGTAAATAAGATGCTTGAATGGCTTCATTAGAAGTACGATTTCACGTAGTCTTAGTTTATTTTTTTAATTAGGATTAGGTGTAGTTTAGAAATTAGTCTAAATTGAATAAGAAGATGATTTTTAACTTTGATTAATACATGGGAGAAAATGAAGATTCATCAGGTAAAATTATGATCGAATTCTTCCAAGTACACATTTATATGTTTATCCTCATCTGAATTGCAGTTTTATTACAATTTTTCTTTTCTCTTTTAATCATTATTCCTTTCTTAAATTTTGTTGTTCTTCTTGCAGGTTCCCATGGATTTGATTTGTAGATTCAACTTTACTGGCAACTAACATTTCAGAAGAAAAATCATCATATGAAATTAGGGAGTTTTCTCTTTTCTAATTTTGCATATATTTTTAAATCGATTGTCAGTATTACTTCTTAAAATTGAATCTATAAAGAC
Source organism: Pinus taeda (assembly GCA_000404065.3). Classification (NCBI taxonomy): domain Eukaryota; kingdom Viridiplantae; phylum Streptophyta; class Pinopsida; order Pinales; family Pinaceae; genus Pinus; species Pinus taeda. The sequence continues at coordinate 46,201 of APFE030720174.1, forward strand.
TCGTACTCTACCGTTAAGCAAGATTTGCAAAAGTAATAAAACCCCAATCAAAGCATACAACAATAACTCTAAATCAATAACTATGCTTCAAAACAAAAGAGATTCATTAACAAAGCATCTTACAAGATAAAATCAACATAATCTCATTAAGTCTCTATTTATATTGTAAGATGTATCTCAAGATTCATTCTCTTAATTTTTGTCTTTCTAATTTGATAAGCATTCTAGGCTTAGTTGAATTTTCTTTTAATTTCATTTCACAATAAAAGGGAGTAATGTTTTCTCTTTCAGCTTGGAATAATCATTGGGCAAGACATTTTTATGCTCTAATTTCTGTTAACGAAACCTAATCTCTAGGGACCACTTCAATCAAGATGATTTCAGTTATGTTCATTTTCAGTTTTCCTAACCAAGTAGAGTCCTTGGTTTTTGTTCTTTGAGTTCAAATCTTTCCGTTATTTGTTAATGAACTATTTTTAACCTCCATCTTTGAAGGAAGTAAAACCATTTTAAAAGCAGTTACTTAAAGTCATGAGTTCTTTTGGTGAGTAGGTTTAGTCGAGAGAATAGTAGTTAGCTTAAATATTTTTATGCATCTATCGTGCATGGTCTTTATACTTTTAGCTGAGACCATACCCTAATTTATTTTTTATTTTAACCTTAGTCTAAGTCATGCATGAGATACACTTTTATTTAGATTTAATAGCTAAATATAATACTTTTTAAAATTTTATAGACTTAGAAAATATAATATATTTTTTTTGAAATATCTTGAACTATTGCTTTCACATTCACACTAAACTCGTGTACAAGTTCTCTTTTAAGCTATAATTATCAACATTCATTATTAACAAGGAAGGAATTCCACAAAAATGCAAAGTTTTTCTCTAAATTCCTCAATCTTCCTTTTATTTAAGGGCTTGGTTAGAGTATTAACCAACTATTGATATGTGGGAATAAATTGGAGCTTCACCACTCCCTTTAGAACATTATTTCATATGAAGTGATATTTGATATCTAGCTTGGAATTGTCATGAAATATTGTATTCTTAAATAATTTGGCACAACTTTAATTGTCAAAATAAATAATTATCAGTTCCAACTATTGATCCAACAATCTTTCAAGTATGTTGTGAAGTTAGATGTCCTCATAACTAGTAGTATTCATTACTATGTACTCTACCTCTATTATGTCATGTGCTATGGAAGTCATCTTCTTAGTGAACAAAGATATCATTGCTTGTGCTAAGATAAAGAAACAACCTAAGGTGATCAACTTGTCCACTACACTACTTATCCAATATAAGTCTAAATATCGTTGCAACATCAATTCATCCTCTCCAAGATATCTCATATCATACTCTAGTATTCCCCTAAAACATCTAAGCACATGTTTTGTTGATATCCAATGCTAATACCTTAGCTTCACCGTGCACTAACTTAAGATGTTTACTATAAAAACATATATCTAGCCTAGTTTTGAACAAGTACATTAAAGAACCGAACAATTTATTGAACATCATGGTATCCACCAACTTTGAATATAAAGTTGTTACCTTCTTCATATTAATGATCTTGGATGTGGCCAAAGGTTTCTAATATTTAATTCAAAACCTCTTCAAATTTTGAATTGCATACCTTGACAATAAAATCTCCCTTAGTATTTGCCAAACCTCTAATCCTAAGAAGTAATGCATCATTCTAATGACCTTCATCTTAAACTTAGTTTCCATATCTGCTTTGCACCTTGCAATGATTTCTTTACACTTGTCAAAATCAAGTCCTTTACATACAACACTAAAATGTGTATACCATTTCCAACAAATATATAATGTAGGTTAGTATTCTTGTCACATTTGGTGAATTCCATACTTTGTAAATACACATTAATCCTAGAATACCATGCTCTTGATTTTTGTTTGAGTCCATACAAGAATTTATTAAGCCTGCGTGCGTGGGACTCATTTTCAATTTTCAACAAATCCCCGAGGATTTTCTATGTACACTTCTTGCTCAATGATCCAATTAAGGAATTCCATTTTCACATCCATTTGATGTATCCTTCATTCCATAAATAAATAAACAAACAAACAAACAAACATTCTAATGGAAGTGTATGTTAAAATTAAAGCACATGTCTCCTCATAAAGTTACTCCCTCTTTTTGGGAGAGCCCTAAACTCACCAAAAACCTTAATTTAAACTTCTCAATGTTGCCATTAGTAACATGGTTGATCTTGTAGAGCCAATTAGAACTCACCAGTGACTTCCCCTCTAGTCTTATCACTATGTACCAAACATCATTCTTCATGATAGAGGTTTACTCCTCCAACATGTCATCTCACTATACCTATTGGTTTGCAGCCTCTTGAAAATTGGAAGACTTAGAATCCAGAATGTTACTCATCAATGCCATGTATCTTGAAATTTGTTTAGAGTTCTACTCTTTGTAAATGTGCTCTTAGGAGCCTCAACATTCCCCTAAGTATCCCTCATTGTTTTAGTGAACCATTAAGGTCCCTTAATAGGATATTGTCTCTCCATATTCAATTGAATGTCCTTGTACTACCCTAGAGATCATTACTGACATTAGCTTAACCTTTGAAGTTTCATGCTCTTCATATTTTGTTATTGGAATAAGCTCATGATACTTAATGGATGTAAAGTATTCCTCAAACTTTACAAATTTAATCACTATTATCTTTCTTTCCTATGTAATATAGACCCTATAAGCCTTTGAAATCTCATTATAACAAAAAAATACACCCTTTCTATTGTAGACCTATAACTTAGTCCTCTTATCTATTGGTACATGGATATAAAATAGGCAACCAATGCTACAAACATGACTCAACTTTGGATTCAGTCCAATGAATGTCTCTTATGGTGTCTTGTCTTCCAAGATCATGTTACGACATTGGTTTTTTATGTAGATTTCTCTGTTGCATGCCTTAGCCCATAAAAATGTTGGTAAACCATGGCCCTAGCATCCTATTATCTCCCTCTTGATTCTTACCTCCTTGTAGACACCCTCAAACTCCTTGGATGTCTATGCTCCCCCATTTTCAAATTTAAATACTTTGATCGTCTTCCTTGTCTGGTTTTTACCTAGAGATTTGAACACCTAAAACTCACTAAAGGCCTAAACCTTGGTATTTAAGAAGTTCCCGAGGGAATTCATCAATGAAGGAGTCATAATACATGCTTCTTATAATTGATTATACTAACATCAATCCACAAACAGATGAATGTATTAGGTCTAACATATGTTTATACCTATTCTAATTTCTTGGGAAAGTAGCATTGGCATGCTTTCCAAGAGTGCAAACTTTGCTTACATTATGATATTCAATATTGAGCTTTGAAAGGCTTGTGATTATCACCCTCAAAATGGGAAATTCCCTATTATTTCGGTGCCTCATTTTCTTGTGCCAAAACTTTCATAAGCTATCACTACTATGCACCAAGGATCAAACATATTCATCCTCAACTTTTACAAATATACATTATCTAATTCCTATTACTTGAGTTGTATATAGGATAGATTCTGTTGGTCTAACAAGGACTTGATAGTTCTTGAAATCCACTAAAAATTCCTTATTCTCCATAATCGAAATCGAAAGAAAATTCTTTCAAAGTCCTATTACAAAGAAGACATCATCAAAATATAAATAACTAATTGACTTGATTTGGAAGGGAATACTACCAAATGTTGTTTCTAGGTACTTGGTATCATCACCAAGCTAACGTATACTCTCTAATTCCTTATTCAGAATATAAAACAACTATGGAGTTGATATCATATGGTGATATTCGCCATTTTCCATATACCATGTATTAAAGAGAATCATGTTGGTAAAAAGGAAATATATCAACAAGAAATGTTTTTCAAAATTAACAAAAATTAATTTATCTAAGTTTTTGTAGAGGCTACTGCCTACTTTCATTATTGCTTCCCTTTACCTTTGTTCTTTAGAAATTGTGATTCATATTAAGTACTTATGTAAATTAAGCAATGGATTTTACTCAAGTTCTTATTTTTTCCATTTATAGGTCGATTCCTCACTCTTTCCCTTACCCTTTCTAGGTCATTTACCTCCACCCTTATTACATTGATCAAAATAGATATTTCTTATCACCACCCATCTTGTTGGCCTTTGATTCCATTTGAGTATTTTGTTGCATACAATCTTTACACAATGTTTAAAAGTTAGCATGGTTCTCATGAGCACAAATACCTTTGATAAATGGTTCCCATGACATTGAGAATCCATTGAACGCTATGTTCACTAGATTTGCATCTACAAGCTTCTCTCTAACTGTTGTACTAAGTTGATCATGAATTTGTGTGATATTCATTAGTAACTCGTCATTGAGTCTAATCTAGTCATCTCAATGGATATGCATTTTTTCCACAAGATCATATTATGTTTATTTCCTCATTCTAGTAGAGAATTAATATAGAATCAATCATATCCTTTTCTATTTGATTCTTAGATACGTGATGGACAAATGATCCTTTATGACATGAAAGATCATCTACTTGGTATTCACTTCCCTCTTTTACTGAAATACTAACTAATATATATCTATTGGTGAAGGCACAATCTCCTTGATAATATCCCATATATAATTCTCTTTTAGTAAGAGTGTAACCCTCACCTTGCATGACAATAATTTTAAGGCACCATCTAACCTGTCCTCAAATATAAGGATAGTTGATGCCATCTTTGAGGTCAATTGCAAAAGTTCTCAAATATGGAAATAATTCTTTAAAACAAGTTTTGAAACCCTCTAATTATTGGTTTTTCTTTTCAATATTTGATTTACTGTTGCAAATACTTGAGAATCTCAACCACATATATTATCTATAATTCCATCT
>APFE030720174.1:51762-74321 GCA_000404065.3 Pinus taeda
CATGCTATGATTTGGACATTTTATGGCCATATTTTTCTGACCATGTTTTTCTAAAAGCTAGCTAAAAATTTAGATGAATTGATGGAATCATACAAATGAATTGTTGAGATTAGACAATTATGGTGTAATAGGGATTTTTAAGGGCATTGAATACATTTACACATTCAAAAATGCAATTTCAGAAATGAAAAATTTCAATTTGACCCATAATTGTATAGTAGCATTTTGGTGATCACTATGGGAAAAATTCCAATTCATTAATGTTTAGAATTCTCCTCTCCTTGGACTTGAAATCATTAAATTAGAATGTTTTGAAGTGTATAACAAGATGAAAAAGGAAAATATCTTAGATTAGATGCTCTTCCTTATGAGCTTTTTAAAAAGATGCGAAAGGTGATTGGACATGTTTTATAGTGGAATGGATAGGGCACTATTTAGTCAAGAGAAACTGGGAAAATATCAAAATTAATGGTTGATCAAGCTTATTCCCAAAAAATTAGCAAGAGACACTATCAATACTTGGTGTCTCATCTACTTGATAAATGTACCATATAATATTTTAGCTAAGGTACTTGTCATAAGGATCTCCTAGATCATAATACATAATGTTCACATTGAGTAAATATAATTTTTATGTAGCGCAGATACATTATGGACATAGTTTTCACAGCTTTAGAGAATATAGAGTGGTTTGAGGAAATTGGTCAAGAGACTCTTTTCCAACTACAAAATGATTTTGATAAGGCATATGATATGACAAATTAAGCTTATATCACTTGTATATCCCAAGTAGGATTTAGTTACATATTTGTTTCTATTAAGGAGCCCCCTTTTTCCAATGCTTTAATTTTTGTTTCTATGAATGGTATACTATTGGATAAAATTACTTTACATAAATATATTAGAAAAGGGTTCCTGTTTACACCCTATCTATATGTTTTTGTTGGATAGAATCTGGAATATCTTGTTCATCTTGCTAGGCTTTGAAGCCATATAAAAAGTGTTTCATATCTAGGGGAGAGAAAATGATCAATAATCACATTGTAGAAGACTCTCATCTACATCTATGATTTTCATGATTCAATTCAAGGAACTTTAGAATGCTTGTATGTGTTTATTACTTCAATTGGGGTAGCACTGCATGACTCCAAAACCAATATTTGGTTTATTGGTGTTAGAAACTATGACAATACTAAGAGGGGGTTGAATTAGTATTGTAGGAATTTTAACAATATTCTTTCACTTGTCATGATACTAGGAAATCAATAAAATTTCTAGCAATTAATTCATAAAAGCACGTCTCACAATGAGAACACATAGATTCTTAAAATTACTTCACAAGGAAAGCTACTACTTGTTGTTACAAAATGCTCTAGCTACAACCAATAGGAAGCAACTACTCCTTGATTTGTCAGCTACAACTAAAAGGAGCTATAAACCCTAATTTTATCAACTACCATTAAAACAAGCTTCAACCCCTAAGTATTTACCAACAACTTTTGGAAGGAGCTACAACCCCTAATTTGCAAGCTGCAACTTGCATGGCCTCAATGATTCATCCTTATACAATTTTCATACTCAAATCACGAAGCCATTCCATTTTACAACATAAATCAATTTGGCTCGCAAACACTCACCAAAACCACCATTACAAACACCTTCAACAATCTCTTATTATTGAAAAATTCACCATACTCACCAACAACATCAATCCATCTTACCAACACAATTCCACACCTCTGACCCTAATCTTGCAAATCCATTTATGCTTATAAATATTTTTTGGACTAATATTTTTGGATTGGAAATTTAGTTATCTCGCTTTTGACTGCTTGCATGAATCTTTCAATTCTGCCTTTGTCTTGCTCAAATTGAGTCATCTGCATCTGATATCCAAGTATTCTAACTCAACTTACTTTTTTTTTTTCTGTTTCTTTGAGAAATTCTGAGTTGAACTGCTCAAATTTTCTATTTTGGAATTTTTATCAAGATTTAGCTAAGTTTCTTCTAAATTTGGCCAACACCAATTTTAGTTCAACTGCTATATTTACCTCTAAAACTATCATGCCACTAATTCGAACTCTAACTTGCTCATGCCTTTATTTTTAGAGCTTTTGCACTCTACCGTTCCATTTGACATAACTTCCAAAATCCAAGCTACTGACTCACCCATGCCAAGGCCCAAAGGCATTTAAATAAAAATGTTGCCAAACTAACCACCATGTTCTCTTTTGTTTTATATCCCCAAGGGATAATGTAATAGTGGAAGCACTTCGTGCCTTTGGTCACCAAAACACGCAAAAATTCCACAAGAACCATGACCTGGGCACAGTTTTCCATCGTTTAATAGAATTGTTACCTGTCGGCAAAGACTTCGTCTCCTGAGCCTGTTACCCTGAACTCACTCCTTTGTGCACATTTTTTTTCCCTCTAGGGTCAATCTTTTGGGGATTTACCTTCCAAGTTTTACCTTTTGGTATTTTCCTTCTAGTATTTGCCTTCCCAGGCTGTCAACATGTTGATGTCACCAAAACTACCTAGTGCTATCTGAGTGGTGACACGTATCACTCAGATTTGTCCCACTAGGTTACCCAAAAGTGTTGAATTTGCATGCTACATGTCCTTTGTACTAACATCATGCTGATGTCATCATGGGCCAATAAAATGCTACCACACATCCTCTATAGAGGAGAGAGAAAAGGGTCGTGGGCCTTTGTGTTTCACAATGAATTTCTTTGTTAAATTTTTTAATAAAAACCATCAGGTTCAAGCCCTTTTATACATCTATGACTGCCACAACTACCCAATTCTTAATTATCCTAGATCATTATAAATTTCAATGCACATTTACCTTCTGGGGAAGGACCTCCTAGTCTGGGCTAGCATCATCCCAAGCTTCAACACCCGCACACACTTTGAAACCTTTTGGGGAAGACTCCTACAGATATTACGTGTTATAGAAGGGCTCCGCCATGAGCTAATGAAAATGCTTTCTGCCACTTCACTGTCTACCACATTTTCCCAATCCTTAAGATAACTACTCCAACCAATTCCTCCACATTTGGTGATACTACCAAACATAGCTTGCTCCAATGGGTCCTCCACCATTGAGTCAACTCTGCAACTTTGGCTTTGGGAGTACTGAACTTCACTAGAAATAACTTGTGATCCAAGAGGCCATTCTTGAACTTCCATATACCAATGGAAATATCTTTCAGAGCTCTATCCATCTGAGTGGGCCTCAACTATGTTTGAAGAGATATTATGAGATAGAAAAGACTTCAAAGTATCTACATCATCACCAACTTTTCCTTTACCATTATTTGGGATATTCTTCATTCTTCTTGTAATCTTCTCTTCTACTTCCTTCATCCTAATCACCTTTTCCATCAATGAAAACACATTTTTTAACATTCTCCTCCTCTAGCATTGATGGCAACACTTTGATCAAATAGAATCAATACCATAAAGAAACAGAGTTTACATCATCATCTTCTCCTCCTTTGGAAGCTACTCCCCCTGAAATGAACTTCTAACTTGCTGTGGAGTACTACTCCTTTTAGGACATCTCCCCTTAGTCTAAAGTTATTCTCCATATTTGATTTGATTAGCATACTTCTCCCCCTTTGTTTGAAGTCATTCTTTTGTTTTTTTAATCACCAATACTAATCCTCCTTTGAAATCAATGGAAAATATACTAATGGGCTCCCCCTGTCAATAATATTCCCTTGTCTGGTTGATCCTGCGGACCTAGTAGTTTTATTTGATATACTGAATTTTTGATGGTTGCCTTTCTTCCTCTTGAGGAGGATCTAGTGGAGGGAGGCAAGAGGAACTACTCCTAGTATTTGCCTTAAATGCTTAAATTGATCTCTTAGGAGAGGTTTGGTGAAAATATTAACTACCTGTTCTTTTGTAGATACATACTCTAGCTTGACTATTTGATTTTCAACTTGCTCTCTCAAGAAGTGGTACTTGATTGGAATACGCTTTGTCTTTGAGTGAAAGATAAGATTCTTTGACATGCTAATGGAACTTGTATTGTCACAGATAATAGGAATAGATTGATCATAAAGTACTAGTACATATTGCAAAGTTTTCCTCATCCATAAGAGTTGAATGCAACAATAAGTTATTGCTTATATTTTTCTTTAGAGGTAGATAGTGATATTGAAGCCTGCTTCTTGCTCAACCATGAAACTAGACATAGGCTCCAAGAAAGAAAGAACCACCACTAGTTTTCTTTCGATCATTTAGATCACTTGTGGGTGTTTTCATTCTTGTTGGGCCACAAAAGTCCATATGAAATAGTTGCAATGTCTTAGTTAATGAGCTATCCTTAGTATTGCATGGTACTCGAGCTTACTTACCCAACTAACATGACTTGCAAATAGCATTATCAAGATTTGATAGCTTTTATAGATCCTTGACTACATTCTTTTTGCCCAATCCAACTACCTAATCAAAATTTATACATCCAAGTCTCTTGTGCCACAACCATTTCTTATCAATATTTAACAAGAAACACCTCCCTGTCTTCTTTTTCAGATCATATACATTGTTATTTTTTCTCACAACTTCAACTACAACTTCACAAGTGCCTGCAGACTTGATTTGACAATTCTTGGTCTTGAAAATCACATCATAACCTTGGTCACACATATGGGAAACACTAAGTAGATTATGTTTCATCCCATCAATAAATAAGACATTCTTGGATTTACCTCTTCCATTTGACAGACTGAAAATTCCTTTTCCAACAATCTTACTAGGTGCATTATTACCAAAGTTCGCATTGCCTTTCTCAATTGGTTTCCATTTCAAATCTTAATTTTGTCTCTTGACATGTGTCTATATTATCCATTGTCCACATACCAATGACTCTCTTCATTATGTGAATATAAAACAATATTGTATTGCTCTAAATTTTCCTTTTCTTTCTAGACTTTGGGCTCTTGGCTGGTTTGCTCAATAACTAGATCAAGTGTTTTATTCTTGAATATGCACTCAACTACTCTATGCCCAATTTTGTGATAGTTAAGTATTGGATTAGATTATTAAAAGGATAAAAGTAATTGTTATACCTGGGTCTCCTCATCCTCTGTCTAATTTCCTGATCTTGTTGATATTTTCTTCTTCTTGATCTTAGTTGTTTGTATGATAAATTCACCGTGTAGTTCATTGCTTTTTATATGTAATTTGTGCATGTAAAGCAATATATTGGAAATATGTATGCATTCCTAGATGAAAATCAATTCCAAATATTGTCTAGACTTCTCTTTGTGTATTTTTATTTGCCTCTCTAGTGATGCTCTTTTGTTGAGAAAAACTTATCCTCTTATTGTGTTGTTGTTGCTGGCTATTGGGCTGCACACTCTCTTTATCTTTTTGCTATTGCATTGACCCTTATTTTGTTGCTGCATTGTCACCAAGTTTGGATACTTGCATGAAGGTAATCAATTTTTGTCCATTTGACTCTTCTTCTAAGCTAGACTCTACCTCAAATCAAGACCAGGTTGATTAGTGGAGACTCTATGTGCTTCTAGAAGCTCACTTATAGTTTTTGTCCCCTTTCCAAAATTTTGATTAAAGCTCAATGGGTATTTTCCTTTTCCAACTCTTTCCTTAGGAGACAAAATTCTCTTTCAAGCCTCTCACATGCTCGATTCTTCTCACTGAGTTGTTGGTTTAAAGTCTCTTGTATCTTCTTACCTTCTTCAATTTGTAGTAGCAGAGATTCTGTAGGATTTAACCCCATACAGAAATTACCTGCATATGAATTCTAAAACACAGAAAATAAACAATGTGATATCATAACACATATACACAGAGACTTCCCCTGGATCCAAAAATCGGGACTACCAGCTTGATTTTTCATTATGTTCCTTTCAATGTTATAATGCATATTTATACATGTTGAAGCATCCAATACCATGGAACAAAAACCATCGCATGCAATACGATGGACCGAAAACCATCGTGTCCAAAATCATGTGCAAAAATCATGCACAAAACCATAGGTGGGTCCGCCCATCCTAACATAGGGTCCAAAACCAAAATTTTCCAGGATGCTGCCCCAGACCCCATAAAGTGGGGTTACAAGTATGCCTCAAACCCCCTGTGACCCCCCCCCCCTCCGCCTACACAATCGGCGCAACGAAGGGGCGCTCCGCCCCCCCCTCTAACCCCCCAGTTAACTACGTGGGCTAGTCATGGAAAGAATATAACACAACCCAACAGGTTCAACTGCTTCAACTTTGTCCATGAAAAGTGACTCTTTCTGGGTTTTATTTTTCTTTCTTGGCCTTTCAATTTCTTCAAGTGTATTGACCAAATATCCTTCTAAATATAGCTTTGTCTTTTCTCCATTAGAATTGATGGCATCAACTTCTATATTATCTATAGCCATGAGAACGAATTCTTTTTGGGATTTCATCATCTTTATCCTCATCAGAGGATTGGTTTCCTTCACTTTTAGAGGAGATGACATCCTGAGTCTAGAAGTTTTTCTTTTTATCCTTCTTCCTTTCCTTTTTCACTTTCTTGAACTTCTTTCCAGGATAATATTTCTTTTCTTCTTTTCAGGACACTTCGAAGCACAGTGACCAACTTTACTAGAATTAAATCACTTAAAAGGTAACTTACCTTTGTACTTGCCTAAGCCTCTCTTGAGATTCTCCACGAACTTGGATTCTTCTTCATTAGAATCCAAATAAGAATCATCATGCTCTTCCTTGGGATTATTATCTACTTTGAATGCTAACTCTTTTGTTGTAGGCCCCCCATTGAAAATTCTCATCTCATAAGCAGTAAGTGTGCCAATTAGTTGGTCTAAAGTGAGAGTCTTCAATTCTTTCATCTCCTCAATGGCTGATACCTTGGGAATAAATTTCTTAGAGAGATATCTCAACACCTTTTAAACTACTACAGTTTCTTCTAATTTCTCATCAAGGCTTGTATAATGCTTACAACCTCATCAACTCTCAAGAAATACTTTGCAATATCTTCATCATCATGCATTTTTAAAGACTCAAATTGCATTCTAAGCTTTCTTTACCTTGTTGTCACCTTCATAGAAACTACTCGTGTTGTCCCAAATAGATTTTGTTATTGAGCAGTCCATAACTTTAACAAGTTTTGATTCAGGTAGGCCATCAAGCAATGAATTCATGGATTTATCATGGCATGTGAACTCCAACTTTTGATCTTTAGTAATCACTTCTAGAGGCTTTTGATATTCTTTTTCCACAACATCCCACACATTAGTTCCAAGTGATTAAATGTAGGTATTCATCCTTACTTTCCAAAATACATAGTTTATTCCATTAAACATAGGTTCCCTATTGGTAAATCCTCCATCTTGGTTTGTCATGGTCCTTGATATTCCTTCAAACTATTAAATTGATTCTAAAGGAACCTGAGCTGGCTCTGATACCAATTGTTAGAAACTAGGTGTTGTAATCTAGGGAAAAGTGTAAATAGTTACCAATAGAATATACATCAAGAATTGACATCGAAAAGAACATAACATAAAGGAAAAAAATAGATAAAAGTAGTAGAGAACCAACATAAGCACACTTTATATTATGTCTATTAATAACCAAGTCGAACTGATACATCAATACATAAACAAATATTTAATACAATGTCAAGAAAATTACAACAGTCTAACTACCCAACTAGACTCTTAAAAAATATTATTTATATTAACAAATGTATTTACATTATCTACTTATCCAACTCAACTGGGCTAGTCGACTAGCCCATCTAACATCTCTATCACCCTTAAAGCCTTGTTTTTCCCGAAGAAGGGGAGATTTGGAGTGAAGTAGAAAAAATGAAAAAAAAAAAATTATACATTCATTGCTAGCTTTTTTGGAGCTAAAAAATTTTACAAAATATTTTTATAAAAAGTACATTGAAAAATAAATTAGGACAAAATTTATGTTGCTTCTTCGACAGGTGCATTTGAGGGCTCGAACAAATTTCGACGAATTAGCTCTGCATGGTAGTGTGTTACCTGATCCACTTCAACTTTGTGGGAATTTTGTTTTGAAGCTTGATCACATGTCGAAATAATTAGTGCAAAGAGAGGATTGGTAGTTTGTGGTTGATGAGGCAATGAAGAATACATTAGTGGTGATGGTGACATGTTTAGAAAATCCATCTGATAAATAACTGGTGAAAAATTGTAAGTGTTCATCAAAGATGGATCATTCACAAAATGTTAACGTTACTTGAGCACTTGCTTCCATGAGATATTCTAAAATTTTAGCTCTTTCTTCCAACAAGGTCTCCTCTGATGCTATTTGGAGGAAAGGATTGATTTTCTCAATTTGTTGAACCTGATTGAGTATACTTTGCAGGAAGGCGAACACATTAGATGCTTCAAGTTGTGACTTATTTCCTTCTATGATCCATTGATACTCATGTTGCATTAGTTGGCCCGGAAGTTTCCTTTCCTATTCTATCTCCTTGTCCAATTCCTATTTAGCTCTTGCATCCATTGTTTCCCTTGCGGCTAGGTCACAAATTGCAAATTCCTACCTTCTTTAATCACTCAGAGTCTAGATTCCACTAACTGTCTTTCTTAACACATCAAATAAATGACTCATAATCCTTTTCCCAGGAGGTTTCTTCCATCTTCACATTTTTTTATATAATACATTCATACTTGCAACTCTAACTTCCCTACAAGATCATACCTTGATTTTGTTCTCGATTCAATTGTAACATCATCCTCTCCAAAACAATTTTTCTCTTGGCCATTGCAAAATCGTCTTGAAACTATATAGCTCAAGCAATCTAACAACTCAGAATTAGAAATCACAGGGCTTGGGATATTTGGGACGTTGTCAAGGTCACAATTGAAACTTAGCAAAATTTTTGGAAAATGTTGAGCACTCCCAAGGTGTTACAAGTTTTTATAGATTGTGAATTTAATGCACCACCAATTTCACTTGCTTCCTCTTCCATGAGTTGTCAAGTCTAATTTTGAGTTAATTCACCAAGGTCATGTAACATGTGCATGCCATCTAATCTCCACCTTATTCTCAGAGTGGTAGATGATTTTGGAATGACTTGAAATGATTTTTTGCATATGATTGATTTCTTGCATACTGCGTTGTCAGACTCACATGCCTGGCATTTATTTTTGACACTTCCATCTAACATGTGGTCGAAGCCTTTATTCTTATTTTTTGTTTTGTCAAAGTATTGTTTATGTCCACGATCTTTAACATGATTCATTTCTTATTTGAGTTGATTTCTTGATTTTTCAGCTAAGTTGGATTCTTTATAATGTTCTCTAAATTTCAGTCTACGTTCTTGTCGTCTGTATTTTTCCTATTTAGGAGTTTGTACCAACAATTTCCTTATTCCATATTTCTATTGCTTTTGTCTGCTTGATTGTGATTCTTGGTTTTTATTAGGTCTCCAACTACTACGTTAGTTCCATTTATTGCTATTTTTTAACTGATTTTTGTAATAACTTTCTAATTTCATTTAGAAAGAAAACCAATAATTTTACAAATTTTGGTTGGTTAGCCCACCATAGGGTGGTTTATAAGTTAACCCATGTTCCTAGTGCCTCAAAAAGTTTCTCACCAAGAACATGCCATTTTTATTAGGAGACATATTTTTTGGGTCAAGTACCATTGAAAAGTAACTTGAACACATTCCCATGCAATGTATTCAACTAAATTTCTCCTGAAGTTCGTATGTCTTCAATTAAGAAGGGTACCAACCACACAATTTATAATTTCCTTGGTTTTACATTCACTCAGCTATCGTATAAGAGAACTAGATCAACGAATTTAAAACTATTCGTTTGCAAATTTTGATCGTGCCACACCTTTTTTTGTTCCTTACTAATTTGTTGGTGATAGAGTGCATGTAGTCGGTCTTCTTCAAGTTCTTGCAACTATTGGAGTCATTCCTTCTGCAATTTTGTATTATACTTAAGTATAGTTGTGACACTTATTGCATTTGCCTAACATTGGAATGAAATGATTGCTTCCTAAACATATACAAGTTTGAAAGGTTTCAAGCTTGTCGAATGATTATATGGGGTGTGGTATGCCCAAATAATAGTTGGTACCTTATCATCCCAACCGTCTCTATCTAAATTACAATATTTTGTTAATCCTTTGTGTAGTGTTTTATTAAAAGACTCGACGATGCCATTTTCTTGTGGGTGATAGGACATGGTCTTTGTGTGTTCATTCATGAAGTTTCTCATTAGTGTTTGGATTATAGCATTCACAAAGTTCATTCCTATATCACTAATGATGACCAAAGGATAACCAAACAATGTTACTATGTTATCATATATGAATTTTTATGCTACTTCTTTAGTACATGATTCGATCATTTTGCCTCCATCAACTTTGTCAGATATTCTACTATTGTTATAATGTATTTTGTTTCCGACTGTCTGGCTCTTTTAGGAAATGACCTGACAAAGTCGACTTCCCATATATCAAAGGGTAGTGATGGGACAATTGAATGTAATGGAAATTAATGTTTTGGTAATGGATGCCCGAATATTTGGCATATATCACATTTATGTACATGCAGTTGATAGTCTTGGAATATTGCTGACCACCATAATCCTACTTGCAGTATGTTCCTCACAGTTGTGTCGCTTTGGTAATGGCCTCCTACTCCCCCTTTGTGTGCCTTGTTGATAAGATCACTCCTTTCGTGCTCCAAGACACACCTGCATAATACCTCATCAATACCCAATTTGTATAGTTGGACATTTATCAAAGTAAATGATGTTGATTTGATTGCAAGAGTCTTTTTTCTTTTTTCGTTTTTTAATAGTCCCTCCAGTGCTTTTCCTGTATGCAAAAATTCCACCATTTTGGTCAATACTTGGGGACTTCTTCAATTCTAAAAAGGTGCGCACTAGGAAGGTCGTCTTCTATATCCATAAGCTCCTCCCTAGTTTCCAGTTGGGATATGTGATGAAGACCAACGCTTTTCTTTCCTGGTTGAAAAATTACTTCAAATTTAAATTCTTGGAAAAATAGTTGCCAATGACAGAAGCACCCTTTATGAAATTTTTTGTTCATAAGGTACTTTAATGCTTAATGATCTGTATAAAATATAAATGGATTTTCTAGGAGGTAATGTCAAAACTTCTGCAGAGAAAAGATCATGGAAAGTGCTTCCCTTTTAGTCGTTGAATAATTTATCTCGGCTTTATTAAGTTTCCGACTTGCATAAGCATCTGGATGGTTGATTTATTCATCTTTGGGCTAAGCCAAGACTACTTCAACTACTATGTTTGATGCATCGACATGTACATGGAATTATTTTGATCAGTTACGAAACTTGAGAATAGGTGCTTCAACTAACTTATTTTTTAGTAGTTGGAATGGCTCGTCACATTCTTTTGACAAAATGAATGCCACATCTTTCCTTAAATGTTCATCTATAGTGAACATTATATCTAAGTATTGCCTGATGAACCACCTATAATAACTAGTGTGTTCAAAAAATACTTTAATTTGCCTCTGATTTACTGGGGGTTTCAATTCTAGAATCACTTTAATCTTCACCATGTCAACCTTGATTCCATCCTTTGAAACAACATGACCCAATATTATACCAATCAACATTTCAAAGATACCTTTTTAAATATTTAATGATAAGCATATCTGTCTGCACCTTTCCAACATTAATATTAACCATTGTATATAATCTTTGAGTATTGTATAGACAATCCAGTCGTCAAAACAGACTTCCATGGTTGGATAAATGTACTCTTGGAAATATTTGACGAAAATTCGTGAGAATATTTTTGGTGCATTCTTGAGTCCAAAAGGCATTACACTATAGGAAAAAGAACAAAACTCGGTGAAAAATGTTGTCTTTTATCTATCTTCTTCTGCAATGGATACTTGATTGTACCCTAAGAAACCATAAGTGAACGAATAAAGTTTGTGACCTGCTACTTCCTTTATAATTTCATCTGCAAATGGAGTAGAAAATGGATAAGTGGTTGTTATTTTATTTAACCCATGGCAGTGGACACAAATGTGTAACTTAGTCAGGTCATTCTTTTTAGGTTGCATGACCATGGGACTTTCCAATTTTGATGTTTTTTATCGGGTATATGATACCAACGGTAAGCAACCCCTTGATTTCCTTTTGTATAATGGGCTTATACGTATGAGAAATATTATATGGTCTCTTTTATATTGGCTTGGATCCTAGAATGAGGTTGATTTTCATCTCCCCAGTTTATTTCACAAGTCTCTTTAAGTATTTGTAGTCATGAGCAAATACATTTTGGTATTCTTTTAGTAAGTCGAGAAACTTTGTTATCTATTTTCTGACCAATAGTCACCAAGTTGGAAAGTCTTTTGTCGATCATCATTAGATATGTCGACTTGTTGTATTTTCACTTATGCATCCATCCAATCATGTGCCTTTGATTTGTCGAATCGTTGGTCCCTAACTTTTACTTCTTGATAGACAGGTGGAAAATATGGTTTTTTCTGGTTTCTCAATTTCTTGTTTGTCAACTTTGTATACTGATTGGATTCTTTTGTGGTTTTAAAAATGATCTTTCTTCGAGTAAATTCTTTGGCCAAGGATAAATTATTCTTTGATTTCTAGATGACTGGCCATCTGTAACTCTGATGTTCATGAGACAAAGTTACATGTCGATGAGGTATCGACTGCTACTGTTTGTTTGTCGAATCAATTGTTCTTTTATAAAATCCTTTATTATTTGAACCAATCCATTCATTTCATGTTCCTCTGGTTTGAATTCAAATTCTTTGATGAAATTATCTCTCAATTCCTTATGTTGCAAGTATTTTCCTCGAGCCTCCTCTATTTTATACCATTTAATGGGAAAGTCGCCTAAAGTGTTTTGGAACATACAAGGTCAACTCTTTCATCTTTATATCTAATCCTTCACCATTCCAACTCACAATTTTGTATGTGTCGAATGGGGTCCTAACCAGGGGTAAAGATGGGTATGTTTTCTTATGTAGAGAGTTTCCAACCTCCAAAACGATCAATGAAATATGTTATTTTTGTTGTCCACATTTGAAGTCAGGATGAGTGGGTGTCCCACCATCTTGCTGCTTGACCTGTGAAGGTTTGTACCAAACTCTCCATCCTCCCTCGTTCACCAATATATTTTGTCACTTGTTCAACATGATTTACAAGTTACACTCGTTCATTAAAGCAAATCATATTGTTATTTTCTTGCATTAAGTCCGTCCTAAGTAGAGATGAAGTGGCTCTATAATTATTTTATTTTAAAATAGGTATTGCTTTGATAGATTAACAAGGTCAAATTTTTGTCATTGAGATTGCCTCAATCATTCAACAGTCTTTAGCTTTAGATTCGTAATTCCAAACTTGCCACTCATAAAGATTCGTATCAGAACTATGGCCAATAGAAACATAAGAGTCTGTCAAAATTTCACCAAAAGCATTTAGTTCGACATTGTCATGGTCTTCATATAGTACTTGGTATAAGCATCTCATTTTTGTTTCTTCTTCACAAGCTTTGATCCATGGTTTTCATTTGCATGGATCCACATAAATACTAATTTTCTTTTCATTACCTTTAGCTTGATTCTATCTTTCTTTAATGATATTGTTGCTTTCATCCTTCTTCCCCGTGATCTTCCAACTAGATTCTCCTTCCCCATGAATTCAAAATCAATTGTCATTCAAATTCCCATTATTTAAGTTTTCACTTGCCTTAATGCCCTAATAGGCTCTGTGAACCTTTGGTCAACAAGTTTAAGATAATTAGTTGTTCTGTCTAGACTTGGTCTACCCATGTTTATCCATGTCTCTCTTGGGATTATATTGAGTTGAGATCCAAAGTTGATGACAATTTTTTTTTACCATATATCCATTTATTTCAAGATCAACTTGTGGTCATGATTGAACATTCTTACATTTTTATCTTCTTTCAATACAATATTTTAACATGTTAAAAATTTCTACCAGATGACCAACTGAATGTTCTTCTTTTAAAATTTCTAAAATTTCTTCTAGTATGACATCCTTCACCAGTTTTTGTGAGTCGTCTTCCTTAGAGAATAAATCCACCTCTCTCTTCATTGCATCATTCTATGTCTGCATATCTGGATATCTAGTCACATTTTTGGTAGGTCGAATAACTTGCTGATTATTATCTTTTTTGGCACCCAACCTCATAAAAACATGAAGATTATTTGAATTTAATATTTCTTGTTTCACAAAAATTTGTTGTAAATTGATGGTTCTTTTATTTGATTATTTTTTTATAATTTTCGAGCAATATTCTAATGTTTGATCACCTAGGTTACACATGTTATAGAAGCACAGGTCAGTTTTTCCTTTTAGTGGACAATTCGGGGTTGTATGCCCTTCCTGCCAACAAGTAAAATAATAGAATATTCCTTAACTATGACCTTGTCACTGACCTCTGCCACTGTATCTTCCTTGACGACTACCATAACCTTCATCATCGTTTCCATGTCTGCCATAGAATTGTGGCTCATTAAACTAATTTGCGACTTGTGTATGATACACAACATGATAGTTTGGCTTGTTTTTTTGGTTGAGAAAAAGTTGTTGTGTTGAATGTGTATTATCTTTGCAAATGGCATATGATTTAGATTTTGTATTCAAAAGTTTATATTGACATTCTTTGGATGCATGATTAGAAGAGTCCTGACATATTTCACAATATATATCAGACTGTATTTGTCAGACATCCTGATCAAAATAATCAACATATTTGCAAGTGTCCTTAATATGGCCTTCAGTCCGATAGTTAGTGCACCATAGGTTATTCTTCTAGAGTTTTAATGCATGCAACAAATTTTACAATTATTCAATTCAATCTTCAAGTTTGTTATCAGTCGATGAGACAATCAACTGGCCTTCATCATCTGTTTCGATTTGTTGTGCCAATTTAAGAGCCTCTTCACATTTTGTTACTTCCTCCATTCTTAGAGGGCAGAAAATCTTCTGGAGAAGACCAACCAAATGCCATTGGATTAATAAGTGTTTGTCGATAACATATGGGATATAACTTAATAGATCCTTGAATATTTTATCATATTCCCTCACAGTTTCGTTTGGTCATTGCTTGATTTATTTTAGTTTATGTGCCACAATATGTTTGACATCCTAAACCTTGAAGAAGGTGAGGGAACTATTCTTGATTTCATCCTTTGTATTCGATTGTTTCTTAGTAAGGTTCATAAACCATGTCAAAGCTCTCTTCCTTAAGGTAGCTGCAAACTAATCTATTTGCTTATTTTCATTGGTAATATCATTTACAAACCAATTTTTTTCACAAACGAACCAATGCTCTTTTGGATCCTCATCACCCTCATAGACAGGAATGTGATTTAACCCCATTGTTATTTTCGAAGGCGTCAACATTATGATTGTCAAACTACTGCTTAGATGGTTTTTTACAACAAGGATGATGTTAGGTTGATTATTCTTAGGTGTGCTACTTTGTTCCTTGTCAACAATATCTCCTAACATTAACTTGTTAGTTTGGAATGCTTTATCAATGTATTCTGTAAACCAATTCACTCTGGGTCATGTTGCTATATCGACCAGAATCGTGCTTTCAAATTATTCAATGGATACTAATTGTGATAGGGGGGGCACAATTGTGAGATTACTAAGTTAGAGAAGTACTTATTCAATTTCTTGATTCTCACTGTTTGGTTGATTGTCATTAAAATTTACATATTTTAGCTGATTCCTTAGATTATATTCATTATTCCAAACAACAAGTACTTCTGAATAGTATCGTGATGATTGTTGAAGGAATTCTCTTACAATGGGACTTAGTATAGTTATAGTCATAATACTTTGAATGGCAGGACCAAAGTCATCTATTTCCATTGCATCTACCTACCGTCTAGGACTTACAAGTAGACCATTGTTCTCTGTTGGAGCGAGCGATGCAATGCCTCTCAACTCATCTAAGGAGTCCCATGCATCTTTTATCATGCACTTACGATTCTAAATTCTCATTTTATGGTATTATTCTTTGTTTATTTCCTGTCGTTCCTGTCATTTGTCCCTTGCTATTTTCTAGATATCGGTCGATTACTTGTATTATTGGTTATAAATTTCTCGAGGTTATTGTTTTCTAGAAGACAACTATATTCCTTCCATATTTATAATTCTTTGACTACTTCTCCAACTTTACTTCTTTCTTTTCTTTTTCTTTTATTTCTCACGAGTCGTTACCCCCCCATGCCGACCCGACTTAGTGTCAGTGGGAGAGGGAGTACACAACGACCATGTTTGTTTACTCAAAAAGTAAGCCCAATCCCCTCTTGTGTCCTTGCAATGAGTGTCTAAGAGTTTCTTCCAATTAGTTCGCTCCTTTCTCCAGTTGGTATTGGCTAGAGTCTACAACGGGGGTCAGTATTCTACGATATGGCCTGGACCCTTGTAAAGAAGAAACGTATGTAAAAGGGTGGGAATCGAGCATAAGAAGTTGTCATGCAAATCATCAAAAAAATTGGCTTTGACATGTTCAACATAAGTTCAATATTATATTTCTCGTTCTTCAAAAAAATCCTCCAAAATTGACTTGACACACTCATGCAGATTTGTGCAACCATCATTCGAAAGTTTTAATAAAAGTCACGCATCAAATTCATTTTCTGGTTTTTTCATGGGTGACTTGATTAAGAAATTTCTTTATTTCTATCGGTGAGCCTTCGATGAATTGCTCATGTTCTTCTGTGAATAAATCAAATCTGGCTTCTGCTAAAAACAATCAATTTCTTCGTGCATAGTTCTTCATGTAGCTTTTTATTTTCATCTCCCACCACAATTGTATCTCTTCCAAAGCTAACATTTTATGCTTGCATTTTCATGACTTGAGTCCAAACTACTGGCAACAAAACCAATGTTGTAATCTAAGGAAAAGTGTACATAGTTACAAGTAGCATATACATCAAGCATTCACATGGAAAAGCACATAATAGAAAGGAAAAGAAGAGATACGAGTAGTGGAGAACCAACAAAAACACACTTTACATTATGTCTCTTAATATCCAAGTCAATACATAGATAGATATTTATACCATGTTGGGACAATTACAACAGTCTAACTGCTTGAAGAAACTCTTAACTAATCCAACTTATCTTAATAAATGTCTTTACATTATCTACTTATCCGATATGACTGGGCTAGTCAATTGAGTCGAATAACCCCTCCAATACTAGGACAATATTGAGAGGGGGAGTGAATCAATTTTGTAGGAAATTTAACAATATTCTTTCAATTGTTATGATACTAGGACATCAATAAACATTCAAACAATTAATTCATATAAGTATGACACAAGTATCATAATGAGAACACACAAATTCTTCAAATATTTCTTCAAATTACTTCACAGGGAAAGCTACTACTTGTTGTTACAAAATTCTCGAGTTACAACCTGCAGGAAGAAACTACTCCCTAATTTATCAGCTATAACCCCTAAGTTTATCAACTACCACATAAAGGAGCTTAAACCCCTAAGTATTTACCAACAACTATTGGAAGGAGATACAACCCCTAATCTGCAAGCTACAACTTCCATGACCTCAATCATATCATCTTTTATACATTTTTCATACTCAAATCATGAAGCCATTCCATTTTACAACACAAATCATTTTGTCTCTCAAACACTCACCAAAAGTACCATTAAAAACACCTTCAAGCATCTCTTATTATTGAACAATTCATCATACACACCAACAACATCAATCCATCTCACCAACACAATTCCACACCTCTGTCCCTAATCTTGCAAATTCAATTATGCTTATAAATATTTTTTAGACTGATATTTCTTGGATTGGAATTTAATTATCTTTCTTTTGACTGATTGCATGAGTCCTTCATTTTTTCCTTTGTCCTACTCAAATTGAGTCATCTGCATCCAATCTCCAAGTCTTCTAATTCACCTTACTTGTTTATGCCATTTCTTTGAGAAATCCCAAGTTAAACTTCTAAAATTTTCTATTATGGAATTTTTATTAGGACTTAACTTAGGTTCTTCTAAATTTAGCCAATTCCAATTTTATCTTAGCTATTAGATTTACCTCTTAAATTATCCATTCCGCTAATTCGAACTCTAACTTGTTCATGCCTTTGTTTTTATAGATTTTGCACTCTGATGTTATGTTTGGCATAACTGCCAAATGGAAAGCTACTAACTCATCCATGCTAAAGCCCGAAGGCTTTTAAATAAAAATGCTGCCAAATTAACCTCTGCGGACTCTTTTTTCTATAGTCGAAAGGGATAATGTAACATTGGAAGCACTTTGTGCCATTGGTCACCAAAACACGTAGAAATTCCGCAAGAACAATGACTTGGGCATGCTTTCCATCATTTGACAAAAATGTTATCTATCGGCAAAGAATCTGTCTCTTGTGCCCATTACCTTGACTGTATTCCTTTGCGCACCTTTTCTTTTACTCTGGGGTCAAGCCTTCTAGGATTTACCTTCCGAGTTTTACCTTAGAGGATTTTCCTTCTCGGATTTGCCTTCTCGAGCTATCGTCATGCTGCTATCACCAAAACCATGTGGTGCCATATGAGTGGTGACACACGTCACTCAACTTTGGCCCACTAGGGTACCAAAAAGTGTCTAATATACATGCCACTTCCTCCATACTAACATAATCGTGGGATCATAATCTTTTTCCACATGTCCTCTAAAGAGGAGATGGAAAAGGGTCCCGAGCCTTTGTGTTTTGTAACGAATTCTTTTGTTAAAGTTTTTAATAAAAACCATCGAATTCAAGCCATTTTATACCTCTTCAATTTCCATGACTTCCCAAATCTTAATTATCTTGGGCCATTATAAAAGACACTACACATTTACCTTTTGGGGAAGGACCTCCCTGACTGGGTTTTCATCATCCCGAGCTTCAACACTCGCATGTAATTTCAAAACTTTCTCGGGAAGACTCCTATCAGGAGTATTTCTTATATAAGGGTTCCACCGTGAGCCAATAAAAGTGCTTCTTTCCACTTCGTTGTTTGCCACATTTGCTCATTCATTTGGATATCTGCTCTTCCAACCAGTTCCACCACATTTGGCAATACTACCAAACATAACTTGGTCCAATGGGTCGTCAACCGCTGATTTAGCTCTGAAACTCTAACTTTGGTAGTAATAAGCATGATTGTCAATAACTTGTGATCCAAGAGGCCATTTTTGAACTTCCCTAAACCAATGGAAATATATTTCAGAGATATATCCATCTGAGTGGGTCCCAACCATGCTTGAAGAGATATTATGAGCTAGAAAAGGATTCAAAATATCTACATCAACACCAACTTTTCCTTTACCATTCTTTGAGTTCTTCTTCATTCTTCTTGTAATCATCTCTACTGTTCACTTCATCCTAATTGACTTTTCCATCAATGAAAACACATTTCTAACAATTGGTGTTGAGAAAAATCTTCTTTGATGATTAAACATCAACAAATGGTGAGATATGGCAAGGTTATCTCCTATTTTCCAGTGTTGTTTAGAGTGATTGTTTATCTTTTAGTGATTTGGGAGTGATGTATACAAAGCTTTTAATGCAAACTCTAGACTTAAATATGTATTTAGAATTAAATTAAAAATCTTGTTGATATCCTTCAAGATCTTCATGTATATTATGTTTCCTTTTGGTTTCCTCTACTTCTCATTTTGGTCCATTGGAGAATATTTTGGTAAGTCTTTTATGGTCCAAATTTAGAAGTGTATGATTTCCCCCTCTTGTATCATTAGATTATTTGTATTGTTTTAAAATAGAGATATGGAGTAGCGTGACTTGTATATATAAAGTTGTAAGGTGTTGTTTTATCAACTAATTGAATTACTTAATGTTTAACTAACAATTTGCAATTACATATTTTACTTAAATACATGGTTTCTAGTGTAAAACATGTAAGTTGATTTATGTGACATTTAATCATTAATAATATCTTTAATGTTTGGAAGGAATTCATAATTAATGTGTCTCTTTTCATTATGAAGAATTTAGCTCATAAATGTTTTTGTGAGATCTTTGGTTTAGTTTATGTAATGTACCTAGGGAGAATTATGGGGTACCTGGGGGGGGTATCCAAAGGGACACTGAATTTAATGTTGTCATCATAATAGAAGAGACCCACTATGTATTTAAAAGGAAACAATATAATAATAAAAGGTACTTGGTATAGACCCCTAGGAATACTCATGAGAAAGTATAATTACACGAGTACCATTGTATTGTAGATGTGTTAGATTATACTGGGCATGCTTCAACCATTTCAATTACCTTCTTCTTTGTGATTGTAGCTAGTTGAACTAGCGATGATTTATTATGCTTACTTCTTTGAAGAGAACATGAATTGAAAAATTGAGGTGCAATATAGATAATTTCATCTCCAAGATCAATCAAGATGGAAACAAAAAAATACACAATTGTACCTTCTACTTCAAAAATAGATGCTTGATGATCTCCTTATCAATTATCCAAGGCCGCATAAATCCTAGGAATTATTCTAGCTACATCATTGACCGTAGTAATGTTAGGCCCCTATACTACTAGGGTAACCCCTTATTGTTATTAGTACAACCCCCTTATTATATTGACGTACCCATGTAGTGCCCATATTGTTACTATTGTGCCCCATAGAAGCCCACTATTGTTTTTATTGTGCCCTTACATTATTATAGTTATGTCGACTCTGATTATATTATGACCCCTTAGACTCCTTATTGGCATTATGATACAGGAGTTGTCCTTGATGGCAACTTACTAAGATAGCAGATCACAGTTCAGTCTCACAGAATGAAGAAAAAGAGATATACGCAAGTTCCCCTTGATAGAGACACATATACACGCAGGTTAGTCGACCAAAAGGTGCGTATACATATACACACACTTTCATGCAAGTAAAGGCACGTACATTTGGCTTTGTTCTGTGGTTTGGACCATGGTATTGTGATCCATGGTATTTGGTCCAAGGTATTGGTTCTAAGTGGTTTTGGACCATGGTATTGAGTAAGGCCTAAGACTATAAAAGGAGGAGAAGATCATTAGGCAAAGGCACTAAGAAAGTCTCTAATATCTGATGTAATGTGAGATCCAGTATACAGGCTATGGGTTCATGATGCTTTACTCGATCTGAGCCAAGGGGGAATCTTAGCGATTAATGGAGGGCAAGATCTAATGATGGACCAGGATCATGTGGATTGGAATGAATCATCTCTATATGGTTTGATCATGCTTATTCTAGATCTGTATACTGACGCATGTAATGTTCTATAAATATTATGATCTGGTTATAACTCAAGTTTGGAATAGTTGCAAATCATGAATGAATATTTACAGATTTATACACTGGTTGACTATGATAAAAGCATGTATATACGCAGGTTAGATACATCTGAATAGCATATACCATATAAACTATGATGTTTGAAGTTACAGGTGATTCTGGTTGTTGATGCAAAGTCTGCGTTCTGGTGACTGTTTACTGGTGTCAGTATTCTGCATATTCAGATTGGTTGATTATGTTTAGCTTCAGTGTTGATGGATGAGATCTATAATGGATCAGGATCATAATGACTTATCTTATGTGATCTGATGGACTAGATCTGGTTGCTAACAGACGTATTATCCTTGTATATGTAATGATCTAGGTATGTCTAAAGTCAGGAATTGTAGCGAAGTTATAAGCAAGTAATTGATGACATATATATTGGTTGGCTTCGGTGAAGTTGCGTACACACCCTGGTTCGGCACTTCCAAGTAGTGTATGCATGCTGATGCATGATTTTTGATGATACAGTTAGTTCTGAATATCGTTGCAGAGCTTTGTGTTCTGCTCTTTGTTCTGGTGACTGCATTTTGTTGACAGGGTTTCAGTGATTCAGAGATTGATGATGCAAGTGGTGATAGATTTTGTTCTTCAATGATATTGATGGGTCCAGTATGAAAATTGGATGAAACGTTGCCTTCAGATTATGATGTTGTGTTCCATGAGTATCCAGTTTGAAAATTTATGAAACGTGGTACCTGGAGGAAGAAAGAGAAGGTTGTAGCCTTCTACAAGAGCTGAGGGTTAGTAGCTCCCTTCCAGGAGAAGCTGGACAACATTAAAAGGTTGTAGCCTTCTGCAGGTAGAAGCCCGCGTACTGGTATAAGACTGATCCAGTACAGAAATGTTGTAAAAAGAAGTTTATTATTAAAATAACATAGAGATGAATTGCAGCAGGTGTTTTTCACCCACATTGGGTTTCCACCTTACATCTTGGTGTTCATGTGTGCTTCTTATGTGTGATGATCTGTTCTATTTTAATACACTTGTTTAATCTTAATGAAGATTTGATGCACTGATTAAAGATCAACATATAATGGATTAATTGAATCATAATTTTACTGGATATACGCTAGTTGCATTAAACACAGATGCATGTACATGCGGGTTCCATTAATTGTAGTAGCGTATATAAATCTATGTATAAAAATGAAAAATTTAGTCATTTGATAATATTGATTCACCCCC